>RCAB01000436.1:19148-52801 GCA_003640385.1 Setaria digitata | reverse complement strand
TTTTTTTTTTTTTTTTCATTCCAAGCAATCGGTTATCTCAGTCTACGAGAGATCAACATTTCAAGTGTTAATTTCTCACTTTTTTCTTTCAGTTCATTTCTTAATTTTCCTCTGTTTCATCTGACATTTACGAAAATAATTAAATTAATCAAGAGCCAATTACTGGCATATTTTCCATCACGAAATTTCTGTTAATATTAAGAAGCAACAACAACTGTTATTCTTCTTTACAGTGATATATATGATTGATGAATATAGCTAGGAAAAGGATATTTTCTCTCAATCTTCATAGGGCTAGTAGATTGAGAACCGATCACAGCTTAGGGGAGCTATGCTATTTATTGAAGTATAAATCATAATTGTCCACAAAGTGACCTTACTTCATTGAGAGTGGAAAAGTCATACTTTCATTTAATCTCAAATATCGATACCCATCAATCACTGTTTCGAAAAAAAAAGTTGTTTATTCGGCTTCAGTTGTCATTCGCTACCAACATCGTTAATCAGCTGCAGTGCTTTTTGACTCGTTGTTGCCTTTCCTTATCTTTGAGTAGTATTCTTATGTTTTACTTGCTATATATGGAAGTAAAACAGCTGTATCTTTGCAACTTACAGTTTCTCTACTCCTCCTGTACTTGTCTCCTCATCACATGATGGAACACTGATGTGAACTATTCACATTGCCAAATAATAATCATTAAGATCTGAAAAGCATGCTTCTCAGTTATTGTTCATTTCAAGTTCGAATATTTTTTTTCTTTTTTTTTGTAGCAGATAAATAGTTAAGGTTGCTCAGAACATTTATTATTGCTTCTGTTACGATTTTGACACTAAAATTATTATTGGATGGATAGTCTGCAAAAGGCAATTTTAACGAAACTTTTTTACTACGAAAGATATATCAGGGAAACTAAATTGAAATAATTCTTACAAACTTTAAACTTTGAATTCTTAAAAATTTTAAACTTCAATTTTTCAGGCTTCAAAGCCACGTCTTTCAAGTATTACATTCTCGACAGTAACGAGTGCTACCGGCCTACCAACGATTGCTGCTGAGCCTTCTAGACCGAGATCAAGCAGGTTAATAAAAATCACTTTTAATTCTTTCTTTTTATAGGATTTATAAAAAAATTGAAAATTTAAAAGAATGTTATAGAATTTTTGATTATGAAATTTCTGATAATATTTTGATTTGTTAGCTTAGCAGATTACTTGGCACTGTAAGTAATGGTGGTAATTTTACTTGATGATTAGATTGGGGCCAGAAAACAGTTATCACCAATGATCAGCTAAGATTAAGTGTTCTAATACAGACCAGAAAACTATTATAGCTATTGGAAACAACCAGATCGTGAAGGTTTTAAGGGCAATGGTAGTCCGGAGAACAAATATTGCCTTCAGTCACAGCCATCCGCTGTTGTCACTGTTGATACTGACGCGCTCAACGGTACCATTCTCATTTTTCATTAATTCTTGTTAATTTAAACCATCATCCGAGATTTTTTTTTCCTGATGGACTTAGTTTTTAGATAAGGAAAGACTGAAAGAAGGCATCGTACTGAGTAGAACTTCCAAAGGTAATCGAAATACGAAAGATGATGGAGGTGATGCTGATGTCAGGGCCTGCACTAGGTATTTCTATGAATTTATTTTCATTGAAAATTATACAACCTCAGAGTCTCAGTTATATATTATGTCTTATCATCATGTGAAAAGAGTCTATGGCATAGTATCGAAAACTATTTAAAACTTTTCAAATGGAAATTCAACATTGTGAGCTGGAATTTGACAAAATTATTTGTAAATGTTTAAATGAAAAAAAAAAAAAATTTTTTTTAGATGAAAATTAGTTTTTAGTTTGGAACGAACTGAGAGTTCTGTGATACGCACATCAGATGGTACAGACTACAGCTGCAAGGAGTTAAATTCAGATGACGAACTGGCCAGGATCGCCGAATGGGGCTTTCCTATTTTCCATTTTGCTGAGCGACATCCAGCAACTACCCTCAGTAGGGTGTGTTATTTTCTTGTTAAAAATTAAATTTCAACTGGAAATGAATAGAATAACATTTGCCTGCTCTAAACCCTGTGAAGTCGTGAATGTGAATGCGAATCAAAGCTAATAAAATTAACTGCTTGTTCATTTTTTTTTGTTTGAACAACAGTTAGAATAATTGTACAACTATTGATGCTATGCTAACGCTCTTAGATTCATCCCATGAAGCTAAATATACTTCGTTTTTCAGATAGCGTACTCAGTATTCAGAGAACATGGCCTTTTCCGGATATTCAAAGTATCACCAAATAAATTTTTTAATTTCTTTCATTCGTTGGAATGCGGGTATTGGGACATTCCTTGTAAGCAATTTCTCAGTCACTCTGTTTGCAATTATGTGGCGCTAATTTTCACTTTTTCAATGTAACCAAAATCTTTGCAGAATTGTTGATTCGTAGTTTCAGTAGCCATACTTTACAGATCACAATCGTATACATGCGGCAGACGTGTTACACGGGTGTTATTACTTGACGTGTCATCCGGTGTGTGCGTTTCTGGGCACCCCCGATAGCCCCGGATCTTCGTTGCCTCTTTCTGACAACTCCCCATTACCTCTCTCAAGCAGTATGAGCACACTTGAAGTATGTCCCTAGTGCTTTTTCGTGAGAATTAAGTTTAAATTCATTGATGAAATTTATTTTAAAAAACCCATTTGAAGCTCCTCCAATACAATTTGTAATTATCAAATTTCGGAGAGTGTTTCAAAACTTTTAATGGTTGCAGTCTTTACTCTATACTCTTTACTCAAAACACTGATCTTGATATCGAATTCTCCCAAAATTTGAAATTGTCGAAGTTTATTTCGTCTAGCATCATGATTCAGTAGAATGCTTGCACGCTGTCCCTCTTAGAATGTTTCGAAGTCTTTACAAGAATAAATTGGCAACGAATGTGTTTTTTTTTTTAAATTTAAAATAAATTAAACAACAATCTTACTTCTCGTTTTTAATATGACTTTTTTTTTTTTTTTATAGTTGATGGCTCTGTTTACTGCGGCAGCAATGCATGATTACGATCATCCCGGTCGAACAAATGCATTTCTTGTTGCAGCTGAAGACAAAAAAGTTCGTTTCTTCTTCATTTATGTAAATTAGAAAAAAATTTATTTCCTTTAGGTGCAGTTACAATTTTCCGTTCATCTTACACATCGAAATGCTATCAAAAAAAAAAACTAGATTGTTTTCTCCTAGAAAGCAAGGTTTTAAGCCTGGGATCAGCTTAGCCAAATCCTAGACATCCATGGTTTGTTTTACATAATTAAGATATACCTGATTTGTCTATGTAATTACATCATTCCATCCTTTCTCCTACTTGTTGTCTGAAAAATTTTTGTAAGCGTTTTACTTTTGTTAATGAAGAAGCTTTTATTAGTTAGTGGTAGAAACATCTGATTCAAGCGTGCGGCGTAGGTATGAAACAATTAGATAGTCAGTTAATTCCTCAAAAAAAAAAAAACAAGAGATCGAATTCAGTTAAATTCATATCATTTTATTTTATAAAATGCTCTCCTAAAATGTGTCAGATCTGTTTCACAGCTAATGACAACATTTTAAGAGAGAAATTTTCCCACAGGGATGAGTTGAAACAACAATGATATGAGAATTTAATGTAATACGGTTTCCTGTGCGTTTCGACCTGAGTGTTCGTTAGATATTATTGAACTTTTCTTATTTAGAATGGTTCTAGATCATTCTGAAAAAGTTCTTTAAATCTTTACTCCAATTATAAGTGCTGTATTTTTACTAAATAATTAATTAAGTAATAATAATTTAACGTTGATGATACTGAATAAGAAAATAAAATTGCTTTGCCACCACTTTGTGAACGTCTTTTTTATTATTGGGCTAAACTGCACCAGTTATCTACTTTAAAAAATAAGTGATAAATGAATAAAAGAACTTAAAATAAGTACTGAACATGGATGGCTTGGATGTCCTTTAAATGAGATAGATTTACAGGCTATCTTATACAATGATCGCTCAGTATTAGAAAATCATCATGCTGCTGAGTCATGGCGGCTTCTGTCAAAACCGGAGAATTCTTTTATTGAAACGTTAGACACTGCTGAAACGAAACGATTTAGGTAGTGTACTAATTTCCGCGCAATGGATCTTTATTCACTTCACAACAAATTGTTCATAATTAAACTAATAAATGATAATCATTAATCCAAAAGTGGTAGTTTACTCTTGTTTTGTTAAACTTCAATCATTCACAATCTGATCATGAACACTGAACATAGTTCGAAACTTCTTCATTCTGTTCGTTTTTCTGCAGATACCTTGTGCTGGAATATATCCTCGCTACGGATCTCAAACTGCATTTTGATATTATCATGCAATTTAATGAAAAAGCACCAGATATGGATCTAGGTAACGAGTCAGATCGTGTGCTTGTCTCCCAGATGCTCATCAAATTTGCCGATATCAACAGTCCAGCTAAACCATATCCACTTCATCGTCAATGGACCGATCGCATTTGTGAAGAGTTTTACGGTCAGGTGTGCGTTTGAAATTATTAAGCTAATTCCAACTTCCTCTGCTGCTATGAGTTTATTCAATTCAATATAATACTTTCAACAGCAGTCATATTTCTTGAAATTAGGTAATAATTATTTCAATCACGAGAAATTTATCTTGAAAATACTACATCATAATAAAATATTTCAAATACGCTATAGCTTTGACCTGATGTTTGGTCATTTTAAAGTTCTTCCCTTTCATTTCAGTTATGAGAAAAAACCACAAACAGTTTTTCTTTTGATTCTCTCTCCCAAAAAATATATATGTATATATTCTAGGGCGATGAAGAGAAAAGACGTGGTATGGCAGTGTCACCTTATATGGATCGGGATGATCCAGCAGTTGCCAAATTGCAGGATTCATTTATCTCTCACATTGTTAGCCCTTTAGCTGTTGCACTGAATGAGGCAGGTCTGCTACCCATTTTACCTGGTCTTGAGGAACCTGAATTAATTATCAACCTGAAACATAATCACCAGAAATGGCTTCATGAACTGGAAGGACAGATGTCTTCCCCAAATGCTATGGAATCAGGCTCTGCTGTACCAACAACCAGTGTTTCCAATCAGCCGTCAGTGTTGTTGAAAACATCTAATCATGTAATCGTCGAGGAGGTCCGTTATTGTATATTTATATCCATAGTCAACAATTCTTCGAATACTTCAGACTCTTTCAGTTCCCAATTTCATGGGATCAGGAAAATTCCAAATGAATGCTAAGAATCGAAAAGACATTAGATGATGAATATGTTCAGCAGATTTTCAATAAAACTTGAACTTTATAGGCTGGCAATGAGGAACAGAGCAGTGAGTCAAACAGTAAAGACTGTGAAAATGAGAATGGGTACTGAATTGCGCATACTCAGGTACCCTTTTTTACTTTTAAATTTTTCATTGCTTCCCCATGATTTATTAATTTTTCGAATTTAGTATATAATTTTTTCATAAATTTGAAGTAGTGAGCTCATGGAAAGTATTAGAATGAAATCCCATTATAAGTATGTACAAATATTATAAGTGTGAATTATAAATTCCATTATATTTCATTAGCATAAAATTCTATCATAAAAACTCTCTCATATTTTGTTTTTGCTTTGTAAGATTTTCGTTCAATCGTATGTTCCTCCTTTTTGATTCCTTTCACAAATTAACGTTTGCTGAAGGCCTTGAAGTTTAGATTTCAGTAACTTCTTTTGTCCTATTGGTTTTAAATTTCAGCAATTTTTTTTTTTTTGTTACATTGGTTTTAAATTTCAGTAATTTTTTTTTGTTATATTGGTTTGGATCAACACTTACGAATACGCGTCTTGATCATCTTGCTGATGCTACTGTTATTTTCCGGTTTTGTTTCCAAATACACTTGCTGTCCCATAATTCGACTCTCTTTTATTGAAAATGATTTTGCTTTTAAGTAGCCACTCTCAGTTACAGTATTTATCAATAATTTGAAGCTCAGTTTTTTTTCCTTTTATTACTCTGGTAATTAGGAAATTTATATTTGAGTTACTGTTATCCCAGCAGATTGTGTTGAAAAGTGATTCGGTATTACTTGTTTCAAATGATTAGACCTTTAAACTATCTACTGCTATGCATCTGTTATTGCCGTGACCTCATCAGTCACAAAATTATGATAAAGCCAAAATCACAAAATGAAATTATGATAAATGAGTGAATAATAAACAAGGAATAAGAAAATCTCAGAAATCCTGGCTATTTCGAGGGTGCTTTTCATTATCTTCCTCAATTGTCGGACAAGTCTGATACTATCAAATTCACTGTAAAGCAATTTGAAGCTTACTTATTCCTAAATTTAAATTTCATTCAGCCGTAACACCAAGTATAATTGCAAACTATTTGTTTTTGATAATTGCTATCTGGCTTCAATCCAAATAGCAAAAACATTGGAGGTTTTTAAAAGCTGCTTCCTCCATACTTATTGCATGTTGAATAATAACAATAAAGGAGTCAGGACACTTTTTCTTACCGGAAACTATTCAAGTTTTAGGAACAATTAGATTTTTATATAGGATAAAAAAGCTGACTAGTTTTGATTGCCGTCCACTTATGGCTGGAAAACTGATGACATTTTTTAAATCGGAAATTTAAAATAAAATGATCATTATGTGATTTTACACAGTTATTTTCCTTCCATTAGATTTCTTGAGCAGCTCTTGTGACTTATATGTTGTTATTTAATTAATTGAATTCTATTAAAATAAAGTATGTTGAAATCATAGCGTTATAAAACCTCTTTGTCTCCATTTCCTTCCGGTTTTTTTTTTTGTCCTTTCAATTTTCACTTTACGCGTTATTTTCGAAGTGTTTATGCACCATATACTTCTCAGTCATTGATTAAAATGCTTTAAAAGTTTTACACAAAACAAAGATTCTAATTCTTTTATAAACATTCAGTTTACATTACAGTTTGTTGATGGTGTTAGTTTGATAACATTGTGTTAAATTTTAAACTTCACAAGATTTTGAACTTGTCAAACTATGTTCTGCCAATCAGTTCCCTGTCCTTGACTAGTTGAGCTCGATTTGATTAGGTTCCAGTCCCTATGGATTGTCGTATGTCTTATCACACTTCTGAAATTGTCTTTGTGACAAATAGTTTTGTTTTCAATGACAGTTAAAAGCATAGCATCGTTTTGTCCGAAACAGAAGCTACATTCATAGTTTAAGTTTGTATTACATCACTGATTAATTTGGTCNTGTGACAAATAGTTTTGTTTTCAATGACAGTTAAAAGCATAGCATCGTTTTGTCGGAAACAGAAGCTACATTCATAGTTTAAGTTTGTATTACATTACTGATTAATTTGGTTGCTTAAATTACATGGAAAGTTTTGAAAAAAAGTTACGAAAATGGACCAATTAAACTTTCGTCAACTTATGGACTTCATTTTTTTTTTTGGTTGAGTTTTCTATCCTCTTGTATATGTAATTCCTTGATGTTATTTTTGCTGCATCTTCTTTTCTTTTTAATTAAGTGTTTCAATGATAAACGTTTCTCTATATTTGTGGAATTTTTGTGATAAAATAAATTTTGTGGTTTTCTCTCAAGTTTCTTTTGACAAAAATTTATCAATTTTAGCATACAGCACTGAAATCAATAATAAAAGTGATGCATTATTAGGTATGTTCTACTGAAAAAAAAACTAAAAATTTTTGAAAATAATCGGACTATTTAAATTCATCCATTGTACATATGCTAGGAATCATTACTGCAGCATGACATTAACTACAATGTTTTACAACAGCATTGCTTTCTTTTGTTTCTGATTATGAAAATCTGAACTGGTAACCTAGCTGTGAATTTTCTCAAACTGTTTCGATCTGCTTCATATTAGAAAGCATAAGGAAGGATTGTAAAAAATAAACATAACGTTTTTGTTTCTATATTTATGCATCCTTTATACCAGTAAAAAGAACAACGATATCTTTTCAATTAGTTTTTCTTTTTTTTAAACTTGACAGTCAGCAAGAAACTTGTCCTTTGCAATTTTTTTGTTGACAGATATTGTAATTTTCTAATCAAATTCTCAGTTGACTATGCTCAGCAAGAGTTCCATAAACATGAAAATGAAAGACTTCATGTATTTTTCCTAACCTGAATTTTAACTTAGCACTTCATCTTTTATCATTGAAAGAAGACACAACCATTATAAGGAAAAGGAATGAGTAGAGCGAAAGAATTCCATTGCTACTATGGTGGTTGCAATTTGTTGGAATGGAGCTTGTTGCAGAGAAGTCGACTCGTCAAATAGAAGTTATACTAAGAAATACAGATATTTATTAAAAGTGGTACTTTGGTTGATGCAAATTAGCTTAGACATTACGATATTTCCCTTTATTCACTCTGTACATCCATGAGGATACTGTAATAAAATAGTGCAAAAAAGGTTTCTAAAACGAATTTTCCAGGATGTGCATGGAATGTTGGATACTTTTCCATTTCCCGGAAATGAGCCTTTGTGCATACGCTTTTTACAGCAATTTTTAGTATCGACTACAATATGAAAGTTCCAAAAAGATAACTGGAGGAAGTTTCTAATGCTGTAACGATTTTTTAGCAGTGATTGAGTCAGACAGGGCTACTTTTAAAATGAAACTTTTAAATTTCAAAGTGCAGATGGTATTTATTGAAATGATACAATATATACTGCCAAAAGTCACAGGGTTTTGAACAGTCTCCATTAAACTTCTTCTCAACTACTTGTGGTACAGTACTAGAAAAGGGATGAAATAAAGGCGCAGTGTATTAAAAACAGTCATTATCGTCAAGAAATCATTGCAGAATATGAAAAGTTCGGGAATTCACTAAGCAATAGCAAATGTGATAATTCTACTGATAGCGGCTTATTAACTGATGCACTCTCTAAGTTCTTATCATTTAAGCGGGAAAATAACTTACGTAAAGTGGCATCACCCAGCCAAATGAAATACAATTTTAGCAACGGCTGAAAAGCATCTGCCGTGCTTCCCACGTGTCCACCTACGTGTACCGAATGCACGGGCACGCCTGCAACAGACGTCGTCACGTGAGCACAGTTCGCAAACGTCGTTCGCCTTGTTTGCATCCAAATCTTCTTCTATTTCTCATTCCCACTTCTCTGACTCTCCACCTTTACACATGTCTCATTTGTCTGATGTATCTCGTGGAGAAAGAGCACTGTGTGCTTGAATCGATGGAGAGCGACGCAGGTAACAAACACCTGTCATTGTCCTTAGGTTCGCTGTTCATTCTTCGGGACCTGTGGGGCTGATGAGTTGGTTGTTTCTGACTGGATGTTTCTGTTTCGCAGGAACGGACACTTTTCTCTTTTCAGAACAGAAATCCTTCTCGCTGAGAACCTTTGAATATTTGTGCGAAGTGTGACAGGTAGCGCCGGAAATGGACGATGTGAAGTCAAGGGAAGGGAACTAGAACTTCTTCTTTGCTATGGATCTATTCCGGAGAGCACTGCCAGGTTGCATCTCTTTCCAAGAAAAGCAAGACAGAATTCAAAGAATTGTTTCATTAGTCAGCCAATAATTATGCACAAAGCTGTTGGCTCATAGTGCTGCACGCTGTAGTTAGTAACAACTAACCCAAAAATTTTGCATCTGAATATCACTAATTTTCTGTTAATGGATCGTTTAACTGCGTTGTATTTGCAATTACAACTGATATTGCTGATTGGAACAGAATTGATTCAAACTGCTGAGGATGAACACCCCAGAGTGGTCTCGATTGTAGAACAGTATGAAGACGATGCCTCTTGGGAGTTCCATTCCAGATCTGTTCGACGTGCACAGGTATCGAAGAAGACTTGGAATGAATATGTGAAGTACAAAGGTGAGCAACACAAAAGTTTCTTAGCTTACAGAGTTGTGTACGTTGCATCAACGCATAGGCATGAATTCGACATACGTATTGCTGTATTGAGGGAGCCAATTATACACTGATTCACTTAAGTCACATTATCAGAAGATGTTGCTTTCTTGTCATAACGGAACATCTGCAGGAAGAGATATGCGTTGGTAGTCAATTGTGTTTTTCACTGTTTTTCTTTCTATTTTTTAGAACAAACATGTCGAATGGAACTTGAGAAAGATGCAGAATCAAAGGCAAGAAGCTATCTGAGCTGGGAAGAAATGGTCTTCCACAAAAGTTTGCGATCAAAGTGATTTTTACAGTTATGTGAGGAAATCTAGTGAATTGAATGTCGAAACTTCTTGACATAATGCTTATGCAGTTTTGAAATTTGGGGATACATTTTGACCATTCCAAATTTTATTCTAAGATTCATCTCGTCCCACTCCACATGTTGATTCGCAAAGTTGTCATAACTGTAGATTATTGCCGAACTTGACGCCTGGCGATGCGTTGTCATATGAAGATGCAGTCCTGTTGTCAAATGTAGACAGTCGTTTGCTTTCACCGGAACCGGAGTCACTGTGTAAAATTGGCGTGACTGACGATAGTGACCAAAACGAAATTGCTGAGAAAAGTCGTTTCGAGGATACACTTATTAGTCGGTGAGCCATTTAGCATTGTTCCAGCTGCTTTTAAACTTTTAGTCAGGATTATCTGTGCTTTTCACTCATTTCCAGTAATTTTTTTTCTTCACAGCCACATTTTAGTTACTTTAAAATTCGTGATGCTGGTTAGACTTTGGATCTGTTTAAAAATGAAAATGTTCCAAGTCTTTTATGGGCAGCGTCTTGGAAATATTGTGGCCTTTTATAAGTTCCATGCTTTACATATCCTACTGTGAGAGTTTGATAATATCGATCTCGTTAAAAGACGTAATTCTACTCTTGCAGTTAGTTCGCTTATTATTTACCCCCTTTCTTTAACCCTTCCTCATATGTCGCAAAATTAGCTGACATCACTATATCTTATGAAACAAAATTAATGAAAATGACCATACAAAGATTTGGAAAAGTAGAATTTTTTTGGGTCGCAGTTATCTCTTGTTTTAGTAGTTAATTTCTATGGTTCTGCCAGGAAAATTAAAGGAAAAATTTAGAAGTTAGTTTTGACTTAAGCGAAGTAGTGCATAAATCAGTTAGTGATTTGAAGTAGAGAAATATTTTAAATTTCCTTTACAGATTATGCTGATAGACGTAGTAGGTAAAATAAGAGACAATTAACAGTGCTGTGATTTGGATTGCTACATAACTGCGTCTTGTTGTCATATAATCATAAAAAATAAGGTGCTTCAAAAATTGAAGAATGAGTTCTTATTAAAAAAAAACTCTGTGATACTGCTACCGAAATACTCATAACAATGCGTTTTTTTTTTATCTTATTTCTGTTTTTAAGCCGTATTATTATTCGTAGTGAATATTATTTTATCCCGGCGCTTTGTTTTGTGGAATCGTTGCATGCCTCATTTGGTTTTTGTTGCACGTAATTTGATCGCAAAAAGCCAGTCATAGATTTTTGTGATTGTTTGTAGATTGTTTCGAAAAGAAATACGGGAATCGGAACAAGGAAACTCAGAGCACTAAACATGAACAGCTATCTGAATCTTAAACTAATTTTGATTTCACCATAACAAAAAGAAGGATCCATACGAATCAGTAACGAATTTATTTAGAAGTTTCATGTCAGAATTTTAAATACTGAAATCACGAACTTCGTAGTTTTACTTGTTCGTTGACTTTATAAAAGTGTGTTTGATTGTTCCTCTTCTCACAGAGGAGAAATTCTCAAAGTTCTTGAGCTGATTATTCAGTAAGAGCTCTCTTTTTTCTCAGATAATTAGTCGATATGGTATATCCTTGGGCATTAATTTAAAAGCAGAAAAATGCGAATAAAAAATTTTCTGCGGGAAAGGCCAAATGCATTATTTATAAAATTACTCACGTTTTCTGCTTGTATGTGCTTTATATATGCTGAATTATTATTGTAGTATCTTTCATTTTTTTTTTCTCATCAGTATTCATCTGTTTGCTGTGAACTATATTTTGGTGTATTTGTAAAGATATGCGTTCATATACCTCTCAGGTGATATTCGGATTTTTACCTCTCTAGTTCATCAGTGTACATTTTTTTTCTATGTACTCTATTATGATGTCTTTCAGAACAATTACTCTAACAATATCTTCGCTGTATGAAGCAGATAATTTTCTATATATATTATATGTTTGATTTTCTTCCTCCATTACCCTCACCTTTGAACCCTTATTTGCTTAATATTTGGAGGTATGGAAATGGGAAATATGTAGTATATCAGTAAAAAATAAGAAATTCGAGATTTTATAAGAAAAGTCCTGATTTGCAAAGACGGGGTACAGTTCTTTGTATTAATTAATTTCTTTTCGGATTCTAACTGTATCCATAATTATTTGATATTTCGCTATATTGCAGAATTTTTGCTGTGCCAATTTTCGACAACGATTACGACTATTAGAATAATATTTTGGAACGGTACCGTACAAACTGACCTATAGTAAATAACTGTTGGTAACAATTTGATCGGAAATGACAAGTATTCATAAGCTTAACTTTTGATGAGACCCAATAAGCGGATGGTATTAGGCTTCATAACAGTCCTTATGCCTAAATTTTTTAAGGGATAAAATAAGATTCAGCCTAACTTTTATATTTTCACTCTTTGCATGAAGATTTTTTACGCCTTTCACTGAAAACACTGATATTTAGTTTGTTAAGCTTATGTCTAAGTGGTAGTGATTATTAGTCGTCAGCTTTACTGTTGTATCTATTTTTTAACAACTTGTCACTCTTGAGCTTGCTTACGTTTTGCGTAAGTCTACTTTTTAATTGTTCTTCGTCTTGTTACATCCTTTGTTTCAGAATATATGTTGATTTTGATGAGCACTTGATGCTTTAAATAAATATAGGTTATGCGGAGAGTTATGCTGAGTTCCTTCAGATTCAATGAATCCAATGATTTTACAGCGGATTGAAATGTTAAAAAATGGGGAAAGGGTAAAATTTTTCAAAATGGAGGCTCTAATTTTAGGATTTCTGACGATGGATACTTAATAAATTCCATTACATTGCAGTTTGTGAATTATATTGGAATTGGAATCCGCTCAAAAATTTTGTTTACACATCTCCTCACTTCATGTTTTAATCTGTCATGTTTTCAATTGGTGGTTTAATAATTATTTGTCTGAAAACAATGCTTTTATCCAACAATTGCTCTCTGTTTGCCATAAAATGGTTAATTAGCATTATGAAGTATTCCCTGTTGCCAGGGAAATATATACAAGGAATGACCGGGCAGTCTTGTATAAAAACTACACAATTTGATGATATTGTTTATCAGAAGATAGTGACTACCGGTCATTTCAGTTACATGTTAAGATCACCTATCAGTTGACTACCAGTATTGGCAAATGCACCAATGTCTTCCTTTTCAATCCTTCGGTGTTGAAAACCGAAGCATGGTCATAAGATTTGTCCAGTATCTTCAGCCTTCCGGTGTTATAGCAAGTCTATGCATCGCTGATTGTATCTAATGTTCTGTAAGATGTTTATTCACGTCACGAAGTTTATTAGTCCGTATGATGTAAGATTTGAACGGTTTTTCAAGTCAGACACAATTATGAGAAATCTTTTGTTATGAGATGCACCGAGAAGAAAGCAGCTGCGATCTTTCCGTCTCACTTGTTGTATATACACATAATTAATTTAGTAATATATGTGAATATTTAGATATAAAGATTCCATTCCTAATGTTGTTTTCTATAAAACTCCACTATTTTTTGTTGTTGTTATTCGCCACATTACTCCTTAAAATTTCGGGAAAACAATTTAAAAAAATAAAAATCCTCCTGTAAACATTTGCCAAAGTTTTAAAAGACAGTATTTTTTCTCAGATTTTCCTCATCCGAAAAAAATCCTATAGCTGATCGAAATGTTTATAAATTTGCTTTTAAAATTTTGTGGACCCGAAACGTTGAAGTCATCGAAATAAAACAAGGCTTATTTCCATTATCATTTCATAGAAACCACTTTTGATTTTATACAAATTCTACTGAATTCGAAATTTTACAGGTCATAGTGTAGTTTCATGACGTTCATATTAATGTCAGTGGAAACTTCCAAAAGGACTGAACGACAAGACATGTGGCTAATTTTGATTACCATACATGATTATAGCTGAAAGCGATTTTAAACCGTAAATTCTTACCTAGATTACAATTTTGTCCCATTTCACCTTGGAATGATCTCAGTTCTGATTTTCGAAACTGAATTTTAAAAGTTATCTAAAGCATAAAAATTGCGAATTCCTATAATTTCGGGTTTCTTAAAGGGAAAAGAAAGCGCACTCAGAACACATACTCGCACTATTTTCAAATAAAAAATAGTAAGTTAAATTATTAACGTTCTCCTAAAAAGTATAGAAAAATTGGAAAAATTCATTTGAATGCATTATTCAAGTGAGATGTGACTGAGAAAAAGGGAATTGATGATTAGGTCAAGGCCAACAAGATTCACATGAACTCACTTGTCAAGACAATTTCATCGATGTCCTGTTATTGCTCCCTTCATATGTATGAAAAATTGTACTGAAGATAAAAGAAATTGTAATCTGCCTGCCTTTTTTGTCAAATTCATTGCAAACGAACATTTTCAGCTTTTATATACTACCCTGTTAAATTTTACCGTAAGGGAAAATCCATATAGATTTATTTTTTTGTTAATTTTTTTTTTTGAAAACTTGCGGAAAAAAGGCATAAAATTTTTTTTTTTTTTTCATAGACCTTCAATATAGTGAACTGTACTAGAAACAATTTATTTTATTATTAAAACAATATATGTCAACATTTTCAAAATGAATTACTTCAATCAAGAAAGGTCAGCTCTTTAAGAAAGCCTAGAATTGATTATTACAGAAAAAGAGCCAGACAATACCGACATATGACAGCATATTAACATAATTTCATAAAAACTAGAGAAACTTTTCTTGAAAAAAAAAAGAAAAAAAAAATTTCATTTATCAGAAATGGATTTCATCACAAATACTGAGTCTAACAAGTTGACAGAAGTTAACATTCTTGACAGATAATATATTTTTTTAAGGAACTTCGTTTCTAGAGCTGATTCACTTCAACAAACTTTTCAAGCCACAGCTTCTTTCGCTGTTTCAAACGGAGCATCTATAGACAACTCACCACAATCGACAATTTCAACAACCTGTTTCGGACGATCTCCTGGATGAGTTGGAGTTTGTTCAATTTTCCTAACAACGTCCATACCTGACAGAACTTTTCCAAACACAACGTGACGACCATCGAGCCATGATGTTTGTACCTGAAACTACTAGGAGTTACTATAATCTTTCTATTTATTCGCTGAATTTACCATTACCAAAAGTCTCTGTTTTAAACTAACCGTAGTAATGAAAAATTGCGACCCATTAGTGTCTTTTCCAGCATTGGCCATACTCAACCAACCAGCACCATAATGTTTCAGATTGAAGTTTTCATCCTCAAAACGATCGCCATAAATACTCTTACCGCCAGTTCCATCTCCTCTGGTGAAGTCACCACCTGAATGAAAAAATCAGAATTTTCTCCTGTACGACAAATGAATTCTTTCCCTTCAAATTTAAAGGATTAAAGCTTACTGTATCCAGAAAACAAAATGAAAAAAATTAACCTTGTATCATGAAATCCTTAATTACGCGATGAAATTTGGATCCTTTATAGCCGAAGCCTTTTTCACCAGTTGCCAATGCGCGGAAGTTTTCCGCTGTTTTCGGCACATCATTACCAAACAGACCTATTTCTATTCTTCCAATCTAAAGTATGCAACAACATGAAGCATTTTTGAAATTTAAAACTATAAAGCAGTATAGTTTTTGCGTAGATATTTGTATTTATAGATAGAATATATGTGGACATACAGTACGGAACATAGCCTAGAAACATACTAAGCAAAACGAGTTCTTTAACTAATTAATAAGGATTAACAGATGGATAGCTAAACGAACCTTATTATTATTGATAGCAACATCGAAATAAACTTTTTTAGTCACAACTGCTGTTTCCCGAGCCTTTACAGAACCATAAAAACTAATAAATATAACAGATGCTGTGAAAACCAAGCCCATAATCTCTGAAATAATTAATTAAAAAAGTATGGAGAAATCATTCGCCGAAACGCTAGCGGTTCATGCTGCCACTCGAAATGATACATTTTTGTTCATTGTTGACAAATAAAAACATATGCAACAAGTCAAATAAAACGAGCATGTGTGGGATTAATAACATCGAAATGACACACAAATTACTAAAATAGTACAACTGAAATTTAGTAATGCGAAGTTTCTCCTGTCAATACGGCTAAGCATCAAATGTCCTTTTCTCTAGCCAAGATTTGTCGCTTTTCCTTTCAGTAAGATTGTAAAAGAATTTGCTAAAAATGTTATTACGCCCTTCAACAACTCAATCGCTCTGCTTAACTGCGGGAAGGTGATGACGGCTAGAGCGCGTACGATTCACAGGACTTTCGATAATTAAGTGAAACTTATGCTGAACTATTATTAGCATTAGTTTAAACTATTACTTGCAATTAATTTAGTAGGTTTGCTGGAAACTATTTCATCATGTTGTACCTGTCACATGCGAATTTGACTGTTTACGTCAGTATGGCTCTAGCCAGTAAATTCAGAAGTATTTCTGTTATTCTGGCAGGGATCGTTCCTCTAGGAAAAGAAAACTGGGAAAATTTCTTAATTTTAGGAGAAAGTTCAAATTATTCGGTTGAAATTATGTAAAAAAAAAAAAAAATTCCATCGACAGAAGCAAAGATTTGATGAATTGCAACGACTCTTCCTGCATGAAAAACGATGCAGTCCGAAGGCTTTCACGTCGTACAGTGAGCAGGACAGATGGTGGAAAAGTCGAGAGTTTGCGTCAGATCGGTGTGAACCTGGACCTAAGGTTGACCTCTCTGCTGACAGGTGGAGAGGAGACACAGGTGCAACGCGAGCAGTTCGTACCATACACAATCGATCCAACAGCACGCCAGCACCACCCCTCCCTGTGGAATGTGTTCTTAGAATGAAGTCGGAGGGAGACACGCGCACGTCCCCAACTACACGCACACCCACGCACACACATCGCCACTCACACACTCACACCCACACACCCACACACCCACACACGTACACATAGGAACTGAGAAAAGAAAAGAGAGAAAATTTGTGGATGGCTAATTAAGTTCGTGCCGGAAGAGTAAGGGAGCGATTGGGACTATACTCTGTGGATACGCTTCTGAAGGGTCTCATCTGGAGGTCGTAAGAACCTCATGTGACAGTAGACTAAGTCTGAACTTAAGTATTAGTCTGCGCCAAGAAATCTAGCCTTACTTAGTTGTTAAACAAGCTTAGTTGCTAAATGAGCCAAATCTTGTTGCCTTTATTTTTATAAATGGTTTAATTAGTTTTAATCAGCTACTTAAAATGGATCATAGCTGCTTGGGACTTAAAAAAGAAAGAATTCAGAAAATATAAACGATTTTCAAAAGATCAAAACTTCTTCATTTGGGACACATAAGTGAAAGTACGTCAGTGCGTTGTTTCGATTAAGTATTGTAATTTGAGCCAATGCGATTACGAGGGTAGAGCGTAATAGGGACTAAGGAATGCGGTAAGAAGATAATGATAAATGATAATTGTGCTCTTACTGCCATTAAGATAAAACAATGTAATTCCGCACCTCATTCGTCCGCATCCTCATTCGTTCAGCAGATTCCGCATCATCATTCGTTCAGCAGACTCCGTATCCTCATTCGTTCAGCAGATTCCGCATCATCATTCGTTCAGCAGACTCCGCATCCTCATTCGTTCAGCAAATCCCGCATCCTATGCGCTCAGGAAGTAGATTGCGCATCCCACCCCGTTTAGAAGTAGATCAAATTCGCAGTATTGATACAAAAGGTTTGGAAGTCCTCAGATGGTGATGCACGTTATCAATTTCAAATCACAACCAAACTCAGAGATCTTGGTGGTTAAAATCTATCATCAACGGACTTATACCTCATGCCTCCATTGAACCCTGGTCTTCCAACTAGTGCAGTGTAACTACCCTCTACACCATATCAATACCCGACTTGTTTGGGGCATTTTAAGATAAGTCCCTCTTGCAGGTGTAATAAGGTCTTGGACTGTAGCTGTTATGCCCTCGCTTTGGCCCTGTAGACTGCAACTCTAAAGATGCAGAATTTAACAATTTAATCTGAAGAAGACGAAATTTGAAGTTTCTCGGCAGTAGTCACTCTGACAAAGTTTCCGAATACCGCCTGGTGTTTGGAGCATTGTTGTCGCTCATTCAAATGGTTGCCACACCAATTTGCAGTTAATTTTTAGTTCAGTAGCTTTATTTCCTGACAATCTATCAAATGCGTCAAAATTTTTTTCAGAGAACAATATTCTACTTTCTTTTTCTGGGATATGTTTTCCTAAAATATCATCATTAGGTACTTATGCTCAACTTATTGCTTATGTGCTCAACAATTAAGACTGCAATTTAAGATATAATTAAGGCGCAATTAACAATTACTTCTGAATTTTAAGTGATATGTTATGTTGGTGGGTTCAGGCTTCTGATATGCGCTTATCATTATGTTCATCCAGTATCTTTTCCATTCGGTAATTTAATCAAAAAGCTAATATGATTTCTTATTATACTAATATAATATAATTTCTTATTAATATAATTTAAATATAATTTCTTATTGACCCAGCATTTTGCACAATTTAAGCCTCAACAATTTAGCTTCATGCATCAGATGCGCTGTTCTTGTTGAAACTGAACTGGTCCTAAATAATATGCCAAATTAAAAGCTAAGCTGAATCATGTAGATTCAATTCTTTCTAAAAAAAAAAATTACACTAAACTAATTTAGAAAAATTCATTTCTCGATTAACACGTTAAAATTCCAAAGATTGATCAAGGCATTTTAATTACTTTAACAAATTGTTTAATTTCCTATCTTTTTACTCTTTTTCTTCTTGGGATACCTAAAATCCGTATGTGCTGTTGCCAAATTCTTTTTTTTTTTTTTTTTTTTTTAAATAACGCATTGCCAATTAAATATTTGCTACTTGCCCTTTTTCATTTTTATGATTATTCTGCCACAGTGACCATCTGGAACCACTGATTAAAAAAAAAAACTTGCTTCACTGTGAACGCATAATTAGGAAAAAATAATTAGGTTTTTTTTTTCCTTCTGAATTATGTATGATCGATGTAAGTTGGCCATTAAGTTAATCAACTCAACTTCTTAAGATGCTGGTGTCTCAAAAGTTGCTTAACCTTTTGCATCAAAATCTTCTTGATCAGGACATTTCCGATCATGCTACTTTTGGTTCATTAAATTATTTAGACCTTCTGAGTTGAAAACCTCCAGAAGATGTTAGAAGTTTTGAAGATCAGAAATGAAAGCAAACACGTTGATGATTTATTCAGTTCCACTCCAATATAATGTATCTGTATCGCATTTTCAGTAAAGTTGCAATAAAGAATAGCGTAAATTCGCTTATCATTTCTTTTTGTTGCAAGTGACTCGCATAAGGAAATTTGTGAAAAAAAAAAAAAAAAAAAAAAAAAAATGGAATTGAGATGACCACTTTGAGGACAACTATTCGGTAATAGACTCCTTCCTGGTCTCGAATTCTTGAAGAAGCTGTGGAAGTTATAGTTGAAGGAGTCAGAAGCCGAAACAGCTGTTCTGTATCGAACAGAGTTGGGCGTGACTAGGAGAAAAAGTAAACGAGGAAGATAGGGACGGAAATGAAATGCTGGGCTCTTTTCTGAAGAGATGATCGGCCGAGGCATCTATCGACGATCTCGTGCCTGCAGGTCTATTTTCTCAAGCTTTATTCACTTTTTGACATTAAAATAGATTTTCTTAAAAGTAATCCGCCCAGGTATCTTAGACAATTAAATCGTTTAGCCACTTGTTTTAATGATGAACAAGGTAGATGCATGCTGTGGGAAGAAGAAATAGCCTTTAAAAAAGTATTGATAAAATAGTTCCATGTAATCTAATTACACACTCAGCTTGAATCCAGAGTAACGGTAGCTCTCTTATTCTAACTGGAACTCGCCGCTTCCACTTTTTAAAGCAGGGACTAATTAAATAAATCCTAGTCCTCAACCAAATATGCGTCTTCTTGGATTGGTGTCAAGGATTCGAAAAAATCAGACCAATCCAACCACAGTTGATTGTTGCTAGGAAGGGTGAAGTTAGCGAATAGAATCCGACTTTATTAAATCCGACTTTTTAAGGTCTCTGTTCAAAAGTATTTCCATTTTACTCTTCTTGAGTTTACAGCCAAGTCCATTGTGAAAATTCCAGCAAAAATAAATTACATCTACTCCCAGAGAATACAAAGTACGAAAACTCTAATAAATAAATTGCATCCAGTCCCAGGAATGCGAAATTAATCCACTTCCATTCTTCTGATCATTTTGAGCCTCGGCTCAATACCTCTATTATTTCTTTCTTTCTTCAGTCTTTCAAATTCAACTTTCGAATTGCCAATTTTCAACTCTTTAATTAAACATTGATTTTTTTTTTCCTAAAATGTGAATTAAATTAAAATAATCACTTAGAACAGTGGTCAGATCTTCAGCTAATAACTGAAAAGGAAAGGATTTTTCTTTGTATATTGAATCAAATATTAAATGTGCATTATGAACAAATGAGTGAGTGATGCCAAACTTCATTTCATATTCCATATTCGCACCGACAACATTCAGGAGTCAACGGAAATGGCACTTTTTCTCATCTGAAAATGCTGAAGAATGGAAGTGTCAGCTGGGCTATCTTAGTCAACTGACTATACACTTACGGATGGACCTTGTCCTGAAGATCTGAATAAAGCTTGTCTTTCCTCTTCGTTCAACTGCCCAGTACTGTCGATGACGAAAATTCAAATATTTGCACTGCTTCAATTTCTACGCTATTTTTAGGCCTCTCATCCCATCTGTTGTTCTTGAATAAAGGCCTGCAAGATTTCATATCAAAAAATCCGTTATTCAAAGAAAAGCAAAAGAAATTTTCCCCGTACAATCTGATCTCAGTAATTTAGCCCCAAACAAACTAGTAACCGTTCCATATATAAACAAAACTGATTATCCAAAACACTTGAAAAAGAAATCTTTTGTACTTTCTGGATAATAAAAATTTCCGAAAGTTTCCAGAATTTTGTTTAAGTCTAGACTAAGAGAAGGATTTGTACACGTGAAAGGAAAGGAAGGAAAGACTTGATTTCTAATAAAGAAGGAATGTGTGGAAACAAAATTGTTCGTTTCATTTGGGGTAGATTATCGTCATTTTTCATCGGTACCAATTTACAAGAAGTGGTTGCGCTGACAAAAGATGAAAAAAAGATACTGATGGAGAATTGGCTCAAGTAAGTTTAGAGAAATTTCACAATATATTTCAAAATAAGACATTCTCATTTTAAACATGAAAGAATAAATTTGGATGACTGTTTCGCCTCTTTTGGACTACAACCCTAGCAGCAAACTTTGTCGTTGCTAATGATACTTCACATTTCCATCCTACTTAGAACTTTGATTGGATTTTGCTTTATTTACTATCTCTATATCATTGCAGATTGAAGGAAAAACACCCTGACTTGTTTTTAAGAGCTTGGATAAAATCGGCGAAAGGAAGTGTCAACATCAAGGTTTACTTTCTGATTCCAATATTTGTAAATAATTGGTCGGTGATATTAATTCAAGAAATTACGCTCTCGATAGACGACTCGAAAAAATGAAATGTAGTAATAATTAATTTTTAGGTCTGATTCTAGTCTGATTAATGTTTTCTATTTTTGCATTTTAAGCAGTTTAGGAGCAGAGGAAGTAACTTCGCTAGGTTTATTTATAGAAAGCAACAGGTCTGCGAGAGGATGAAGATCCGGAAACCAATAGAAGGTTCATTTCCTTATCCCCACTCATTGAAAATTTTGTCGATAAACTTATCATCGAATATCACTGTAATGATACGAAAGTGAGTAAATTTCAAAGCTGTTACAATGCTAACGAACATAAATTTGTAGCCGAATTGCCTGACGTTTAAGAAAAAAATGTTGCAGATAAATATTCGAAAATAATAGAAGTCTTCACTACTAACTTCACTACTTCTCTATACAACTTATGTGTTTCAGAAAGTTTCAGAGTAATTTTCAGTACATTTATTTTAATTATGAAGCCTCCACATTTCTCTTTAATTGTTTAACAAGTACTTATCAAGGTGAACTTCGACATTCCGCAACTACGTAAATTTGTATTCTCGGTACTCTAAAGGAAAATTACTTTAAAATTTATAAATCTTTTCAATTGAATTTAATCGATAAATTCTCTTGCAGCATCTTTTTCTAAGAGCTAATTTAAAGTGTTAACAATCAAGTGACCAGTGGTCAGCTATACAGTAGTTCATTTGCATATATATATAAATGTAATGTTCAGGCCTATTTTACACATTTACTAATTAATAGCCATTCAGATAGCAGAATCGTGTCGGATTCTTGGCGCCAGACATAAACTCATTGAAAATTTTCATACGAATTTCTGGGACATTTTTTTGGTAAGGATTAATTTCACAAAAGATATATCTAAGCAAATGGATTAACATACTCCTGAAAAGTAGCAGTTATTTATTGCATATATTTGTTGTTTTTAAATCAATCTTGTTGACATGTGGTTTTCTTAGTTTTCCACCAGAGGAACATTTGGGGAAGCTCACTTTGGATGTGATACATTGCAGGGTAACTTGGTTCAAATCATCGCAGATGTTCACTCAGAACGAGAACGAGAACGAGAACAGCAAGAAATTGCGGAGATTTGTGAAAAATTCTTCGCTTTCTTCGTCACTTTCATGTGTGATGGATACAAGAAGCGAGCACAAGAAGAATTGAGCGGTCGCAGACGTCTGAATGCTTCCTAAAATTATCGTTTGAATTCGGTCTAACGATTCAAATTTAGTCTCAATAATTGTTCTAAAATGGAACAGAAAGAAGAACGAAGCAGTCATTTATTTACTCCTGTTCTATTCCTTTTGATTTGTTTTTGATAGAAAAAAACTTTCCTTAAAGATTTTTTCTTAGGAATACTTAAAATAAGTTTGAAAATTTTGCACTGCTTTTTGCATGGATTTGTGCTATTTAAATTTAAGTTTTAGTTGAGGCAGTTAGAAGAAAAAGCTTATTTTAAACTCCTCACACCTTTTTTTCTAGCAAGATCTCATCCCTTATCTTTCGTACGTTTCATTTTCACACAAATATCAAGGCCAGTTCATTCTTTTAAAAGCTTTTATCGTACTGACTTAAAGGGAATTAGAATTTTTCTTATCTTTTTCAGTTCGTGAGGTAATTCAAGGAAGGCACAACTTTCCTTTGTTAACTTTGTTAAAAGTTCTGTTTATAGCTGTCAGTCAAAAATAACTGAAAATTCCATGCAACAGAATTGTACAGAATTATATGCGCGACATTGTAACGAAGAACAAATCAACCAAACAAAATGTTGTCACATCGATAATTGGCATCAGTTTTAAGGCATAATTCCACTGGTCTTTTAAGTAAAACTCTTCAAACTAACTGATCCAATTTATTCAACTGTTTTGTTTCCAACTTTGTTTTTAATAAAATCTGCTGAAGCTAACATCCGAGTGCTTATTTCAATATAAAACACTAACAACTTTAAATCTTAATTTAAAGCTTGATTGATTACCAGAAAATTAAACTGGCTCAGATTTCTTTTCTTCAAAAATAAATAGAGGAGATAATGAAATTAACGAATGGTTGAAAAGAGTTTTTGTTAGATTCTGTTGACTAACACCAATGAAGCAAATACTGGGATGAAGTTATTTTTACAATGTGAACTGTTTATTAATTTTCACTGCATTCTTATTACTACGGTATTGTAAAGTGATAGAAAAGTATCAGATGATAATTTTGTTCTGCTGATATGTAATCAGCGTAGTTGGAGAAAACATTTTGCTGATCTCAGAAGCTTCTTGGGTTGCCAAGATGATCCCCTTCGTCAATAATAAAGAAATTAAAAATGAAATGAAACTTGAAGTGGCAAGGACTGTTTCTTTCAATACTTGATTATCATGTAATATACTCAATAGTATTTGAGTTATTATTTTATTTCAAGTATTGCAATTATCACTTTATACTGACATACCCATCTTTGTTAAGTGAAAGGATACATGATTAAGAATATTAGGAATGTTTCGAATTTGAAATGTGGAAACTGTTGCTTGAGGAATTAGAAAACTGATAACTATTGACTTTTAGTCGAGTAGTAACAGAATTTAGTTCAACTTAGCAAAGGCACAGATACAAAAGAAAAACCAGGCACTTTGAAAAATCACAGATGACAATGACACAGAAAAAAATTAACAAGAAACAGTTAAACAATTAGTACCCGCAATTTATATCACATTAAATATTTAGCAAAGAACTTCCGAGTTCCATTTAAGAACAAACATAGTGAGATTAGCACACGGTGTAAATATATTCTGAGTATACCCGGGGTACCTTCAAGATTTGAAAAAGCCGAACCAATAGAATCAATAATGTTGAAACTTACTGTCGAAATATGCTTGAAAGAAAATGAAACATTGGTGATCTATTACCCGAAATTTATGAGCTATAAAGCACAGAAATGTGTCTTAAGTAAATTTCTGAAATATTAATTTCAGCAAATTTTTACTAGTATTTACAGGGAGGGATAGAAGGAATACAAAAACAGCGAATCCTCCGCTATCATTTACTGTGAAATTTAATGCTATCCGACCTCCACTCTTAACGATGCTCTGAAGTTTTCGATTTACACTTTGGCGAACTAAGACTACAACATGTTGAACTAGCTGGAAAGCAGAAAGCACATCTACATAATGGTATTAAACATCTGGTCAGTAAGAAATAAATAGTAAACAGTAGAATTATATAAACAATAACGTCGGTAATCATCATAACAAAATTTGAAATCGACGAAATGCCATTAGCCCAGTTGATCGGATTCAGATTGCTCAGAAAACCTCCCACTGTTACTTTATTACACTCTGAACAATGCCCATCGATCTCTTTCCAAGTATTTTCCAGTAAATTAATCTGAAATATTGACCATTAAATAAAGGTCAAACGCCTAGAAGCCATAATTACTATATAAGAGCAACTTTCTTAAATACTAATCCAGTGAGAGTTCTTTTCCTAAATAATTATCACTATATGCTAATAGAACTAGAAAATAAGAATTGGAATTACCTCGAGAGCCATCTCCTTGAATGCAATTATTCTACAGATGTCACTTTCACTGGAAGCATCATCAGCACGGAGACAAATCATACGATCGCCGCCATCGATAAGTGACGGAAGGGGAACAATCAAGGTTTTGTTGGCACTTCGCAAATCACCAATGTAAGTTGTGAAGCTAAAATCAACGTATAATAAGTGAACAAATGTACTTTTTTGATTATTTTCTTAAATAACTTTAGATTCTCCTCCACAACTTCAGAATCTCCATCAAATTCTCTTTTACTTCTGAATCTTACGTATTATTCAAATAAATGAGTGAGCTTTCTATGCAAGGAAGTTTGATTTATATTGTATTAATGCGTATGCAATTTTGATTTACAGCAATTTTATAATGTTGCCCAAAAAAAAAAACTTACTAAAATTCATCAATACTGTTTTTATCCGTAGTCTTTTTGACGGTACCGTGAATAATTCCAGTAGCATTGTATACGGTCAGGTTAAAGAAGCGGTTCGACTTAAAGTCCACAATTACAGTACCCGAGAAATCGTCCACCTTGGAGAAATCATGTACAAATGACAAACTGTATGTCTCTTCGTGAAGCTGAAATATGAAGTTGTATTTCACTGCTAAATAACACTGTGAGAGAAGAAAAGTTTTCAAAGGTTGAAAAGGCAGCATACTTGCAGTGTAACTTCAACATTGGTTCCCTCAGAATGTGTCACCACAACGTGGCGTCCTGACCCATCAATAATTTTGGCACTTCCTATCCATGGGTAGATTCGTTCCACAGTTGCTTCCAAAGCAAAGCGTTCCGGATTCTGAGGTGTATATTCAGTTAAAGACCAACCGTGATAGTTGGCATTTGGATTTTTGAATTTCACTAACAAGAATGTTTGAAAATCTATGTTATCTAGGCTCATCCAAATGATTAATAAAGGTTAGATTAAAATTCATAGAAATCATAAATTCGAATCAGTTACACTCTTTTACTAAATTCAAACCTATCGATATGTGTGAATTTCCAATTCGTTACCTCTGAACTTTATTTAAGTTGCAAACCTCAGGATCACTACGATCGATATAGTGATGTGCATCAAGGAAGCTCAACGATTTCTGATCCTTACAGTTTTCTACCTTAGCCATATGTATCCTCTGTATTTTAACTTTCCCATTCCGTACTACAAAATGTCCCGTCGCATCCTTGCGAAACCATCCAAGTTTCTCGAAGCTGTAGAATAACAATTTGTACAAATTTTCAAGTTTTTGGAGAATTTTTCACTCAAATCTCTTAATTACAAAAAGTTCAGTTTTTTAAACTGTTAAGACCAACTTGTTTTCGTTAATCTCATTAATTACTTGCTGTCGCAATTCATTCATCTCACCACCGGGCTTATTCGCTGTGAAATACATGCCAGTTTCCAATTGATGACTAACTCGACCGCCTGCACTTACACCCAACTCCAATCTCCGCCATCTAAATTATATCATGTGATAAAGANGAAATACATGCCAGTTTCCAATTGATGACTAACTCGACCGCCTGCACTTACACCTAACTCCAATCTCCGCCATCTAAATTATATCATGTGATAAAGATATGATAGAAGAATTGATGCGAAATGTGAAGTTGAAGCTGATGAATTTTTCAAGAAGGTCATTTAAAGTTTTAAAATGAGCCCTGAAGAGAAATTGAAAGGAAAGTACAAACCTATCCAGGAAAAGCCACTGCGCCCTGCCATCGACTTCAACTCGAACAGTGCTTTTGTCTTTTTCTATCCATCTGCCAGCTGTGTAATCATACGCGACGTATTTAAAAGTGACGAATGTCGTCGGCTGCTCCAACTTTACGGCGACGAATGATTTGTTTTGGTACGGGGCGAAACTTACCTTAGCAGAAAGATGCATAAATAGGTCGAGCGATGACTGATTTCAACAAGGGGCAAATATTTTCTGTCAAGTTTTGTCTCGTTGCCTATTGTCAGTGACTGAACATTTCACTAATTCAAACTAATGACTGGAAACTCAGTTCCAATCTATATTGTTTTGCATTATCATCAAGCTTTTTGTTCTTACTCGAAAATTGAACTCAAAAGTCAATTTTACCTCGCAGCACAACTTAGACTGACTGCCAGGTAGACAACCGGTATCTGCTTGATTTGGATGAAATGTTCGGAAGCAATTTTCCTGCAATATCGCGAACTTTGTTAGTGTGACTAGTAAATCCAGACTGTTGTGGAAAGAATCTTCAAAAAAATATATGCAAAACTTTTTGACGATATGAATTATATTCGTTACAGCCATTGTACTGTTTACAGTTTTTCTTAAATGAAACTTGAAAAACTTAAAAGTTTCAAAAAAATTCACAATATGGAGAAGAAGTGAACAAAATAAATAACGAAAATAGAATGATAATTTCAAATTTCATTTGTTTGATCCGAATTGCCAGTTAGTACTATTTTCTTTGATATCTTCATGAATAAAATTTCTGATTGAGTCGAGCTTCTCATTAATTTTTATCTCAGCATCTCCATTATTCTTGTTCACTTGAACAATAAAGTCTCAAAGAATTTGCTAAATAGATTTTTCCAGTTTTGTCTTAGTTCCAAACCTCAATTTTAATATCAAGAAAAAAAGAAAGGAAGAGACATGAATTCCAACCTGTGTGGCATTACTGAAAGAACAATGCGTGAATGAATGTGTCCTGGCAGAGCATACGTCTGAACTTGCGTCACACTCACAAATGCAGGACGTCTTCACTTCCGGAATTGCGAATTCATACTGCTGAGAGATTGGATGGTGATGCTCTACTCCAGAGAGCGTCAATGTGTGCAGCCAACCCTGATCTTGGCTTCTGGAATCGTGGATTCAGGAATCTGCTTAGCGCAAAGGTTCTCTGTTTCAACTACTGGTACCAACTTGTTTATTATTTTCTTGAACTTGTTTTTAATTTTTAGTGATTTTTTAGTTTTTGTTGCTTATTTGATTTTGATTGTATGGCTTATTATTGTGGCAAAAACAGAAAATGGATATTAAAACTACAATATTTTGTCTTGAGAAAGACAGATACCTTGCTTTGAGAACATCAATGAACAATGAATTCTTATCACTGGTATTATTTTCCAATCGGAAACATACTGTATTCTGAAGACCGATACGAATATTCAACTGGATGGTACGGGTCTCATCATCACCAGATGCTAAAATATTTGCTTGATGAATTTGATTTGCCGAAGCACTGATTTTTCCTGAATCTAAGAATTCGCAGAAGATTCCATTTTTTTTTTTTTTCAGCACTATATTCGATTTCATAGCGTTGACAAACCATTTCATAGTACAAGTTATAGTTCTAATATCTTTTTTTAGCTGCTTAATTGGTATTAATTTAATGAAATTGATACCAGTTGATGATGACAACATTCATCACGATGAAAACTAGAACAAAGAAAGTTGTTTTGCATTGATCTTCATACAAATTATTCTTTCAATAACAACCAAAGGACATTTCGAAAGTTTCTATGAGTCAAAACCTTATAATTATTTAAGGAAAAAAAAATCCATGTTTTCTTGTAATCCATGTTTGATTTCTGAACTCGGAAGACGGTTGGTTGCAGTGGAAAGGCCCAGAAAAGACAAAATATAGTTTAGAAACAAAGTTCTTTATTGACTCGAGTTTCAGTTAATATGTTAAATTATCCATAAACAAACATAACATACAGTAAGGAGAAATACAGAGCTTGTTATATGTTAACGATTATCATTTCTCTACAAAAAATTATCATCTAATTTAAGGATCAATTTTTCCGATCTTTTTTGTTTATAAACCACAAAATCAAAAAAATTCATATCCTTTTTATAATCTCTAAAGTGGAACTAACCATGAGAAAGTATAGACTTAATAACGGAAGTTTTCGTGCAGTGTGGTGGAACTATTGGAAATAAAGGCTGTAGTATCTCGGGAGTAAAGAGTGTTGGCAGACCGAGAATCCATGGAATCAAACGTGTCGCCAAGATGCACCTTAACAGGTGTGCCAGTCTCATCCTTCCGGCTCTTGTAACCCCTCAACACTTTCTAATCCCAATTTTCTCGTCTGCGTTTTGAATCTTCACTGAAATTTCACAATTTATTTATTTATTTATTTTTTAAGCAATCTGTTTCATATTCAATAGAGAACTAATTGCAAAATATAAAAGTATCGCTTTTTGAATGTTATTGAGAGAATGAAAATCAATTATAACAAAAAAAAAAACTATGAAAAGGAAAGAAACAAACATTTGGCAGTATGAAAATGAAAAGAAGGAAAATTCAGCAGTTTTTAACCGAAAGGAAAACCAAAACAAATTGTCAATCAAATGGCCGCTATCATTTAGTTCTAATTTCAAGAATTTTAATTCACCTTGATGTTGTGAACAATACCAATTTAGTTCCGTAAAGTCGTGACAATGGACATTTATATCAATGCGCAAAATTTGTTCAAGTTTAATATGAAATGTATCAGCTATTGTTATTGTTGTCATTGCTATCAGAGCTGCTAATTGCTATTTCTTCAAGATTTTAACATTTAACAAAATTAACAAATCATTTATACGTCATCAAAAACTTTATCAAAAATCTTGACTGAAAAACCACAATGGAGGAAAAAGTAGATAGAGGAAGATGTAGTAAAAAGAGAATTTTCAAGTCTTCTTTTTTCAGCCATGATAATTTATAAATAAAATCCTTTCTATTTGTTATCACATTAGCAAAAAAATAAAATAATTTTGATTGAAATTCCAAAATAATTAACAAAATCTTTGAAATAACCTTGGATAAATTCACCCTAGCTGCCATTATTTATATTGCGGCAAAGTCAATAAAATTACTTCATTTACTTAAAAGATCAGGATTTTAATTTGATCAGTAGCTAAGCTTAATTATTGCTTTTTCCAAAATCTCTTCTTCCAAAATGTCCTCTTATGAAACTTTATAGTCTTTTACTGCTTCCAACTTAAAAAATATTCCAGTTTTTTACACACTCTATGTGAGCAGTAATTGAGACTGGGAAACATAAACTTCAGAGATTTCTCAATATGCCAAAAAATAAAGAAATGAACAGGTAACATTCTGGACCTGAGCGAACAGTAGTGATAGAGGAAGAACTGATAGAAGAAGCGAGCCCCGCGAAGTAAATTGCGAGAAAACGGGTCGTTCGTCAAAGGCTGTCTCATAGGAAGAAGTTGTAATAGTATCGACAACTCTAAGGCATTAAATTTTGCAAATTAACGCAATATTAATTAGATTAACACGATTTTCGTACTTTTATCAAGGTTTCATATAATTGATAATTTCACACTCCCAGAATTTAGGATAATGAACTTATCAGTGTCAGTGGTCGCAAATCTGCAAGCCGATCTTTCAGATAAACTCGCTTACTTTTATTATAAGAACTCTTTTTTAGTTTCCCTCAAATAACATAGTTTTGTAGCATTTCGCGAAAACTTTCTGTTATAGCTTTTAAGCTCATTAATACAATTTTGAGTTCTATGAAATTTGAAAAACCTCTAATTTAACATTTTTAAGCTTTGGGTTCAATTTAGTTTCATATAAATTGAAGAACTTAACTAAATTGTTGCTACGCGAACATGTAGTCAAAATTTTCGTGCTTCCAAGCCAACCTATACAATCATAATTAGTGATAAGAGTTCATGGTTACAGATTTAAATACAGGCAACCTAAGCATGCAGTTTTTTAAACTTTCGATTGCAGTCCACAACTTTTCTTTGGTTAATTTTATACTACAGGAAAGGTAAGATTTATTGATGGCATCCCCTACAGAGGGCGCAATATGTGATATCGCCACCACGGAGTTAGTTCGAGATTTTTTAGAGTGAACGATGACACGTGTCTCTTTCAAATGATTGAGTACTCCGTCTGTTATCTGTCCATGTCCACCACCATCCTTCTTGATTCTTACTCCGCCGAACATAAACATATCATAAAAGAGTAATATGACTGACATCACCCTCTCTACAATACTTTAATTGTCACAAATGATTGGTGATAATGGCCTTATCACTAAGAATCATCCTCCTCATTCACTTTTGTAAACCAAATTCATTATAGTCATGGACTGACACTCAACAGCGCACGGCTCTTAACAAGTTTTCCAATCATACAGTAAATTAATTAATGTGCATTGCTATAAGACTAGCATCTAATCAACTACTACAATAACTCCTAGCAGGATAACAAGAAAGTAGTGACATAGGTGATCCTAGACCCATCAGTGATTGTGTGCTATAAGACTAGCATCTAATCAACTACTACAATAACTCCTAGCAGGATAACAAGAAAGTAGTGACATAGGTGATCCTAGACCCATCAGTGATTGTGTGCTATAAGACTAGCATCTAATCAACTACTACAATAACTCCTAGCAGGATAACAAGAAAGTAGTGACATAGGTGATCCTAGACCCATCAGTGATTGTGTGCTATAAGACTAGCATCTAATCAACTACTACAATAACTCCTAGCAGGATAACAAGAAAGTAGTGACATAGGTGATCCTAGACCCATCAGTGATTGTGTGCTATAAGACTAGCATCTAATCAACTACTACAATAACTCCTAGCAGGATAACAAGAAAGTAGTGACATAGGTGATCCTAGACCCATCAGTGATTGTGTGCTATAAGACTAGCATCTAATCAACTACTACAATAACTCCTAGCAGGATAACAAGAAAGTAGTGACATAGGTGATCCTAGACCCATCAGTGATTGTGGTGATTTTAAACGATAAAAGCCATCACATGTCAGTCTTTTCAGTTCATCATTCCAACAGTAAGATGTACAGTTTGATCAAAATGTTTCACTTCCAGTGTAAGTTGTGAAAATTTGAGAAACCTCAGGTAGGAATCATATTATTATTGGATTGGGATTGGGTCCATAAGCATTCCACATGTGAGGTAGGCTCGTATCAGATTTTAACAGCAGAATATTGTGCCAATGATACACATTTATGTGTTATAAATAAATTACAAAAGTCAACAGAATGCTATTGTTCCTATAACAGAAGGCCTTGTTTACTTTGCAATTAGCATAATCTCTTTTTATCACTCAGCTGACCACCACAGCAATAACTTGCATAATATCTACTTTTAATATTGTAGTAATTAAGGATAGCAGTTCATAGCTGAAAATAGACTTTGTAACAGAGAAAAAGTTTGAATTATTGGGCTATATGAATTTGGAACTGAATCGGAAAGACCATTATACTCATAAATTAGAGTAAAGTAACGACATCAATAAATTGGTAACAAGAAATTAAATTGGATAAAAGTTAATTAATCACTTTTCTACATAACAAAACAATAATGTCTGGTATGCACTTCTAGAAATAATCCTTAAATTCTATTTCATCAAATTACAGTTGCGAAATATATCTTCTTCGCAAAGTTAAATCAGACGAAAACCGTTTCTTTAATCCCACAAACAAAAAGTGAAATTTTTTTTCAGATTTTGTCATTAAATTTCAATTAACGTGATAGACACCATCTTAAATGGCATCACCTAAAAATATATTAAAAATCGGTCCATTTGTTAATCCGTCACGGTTTACAGTCGTATTACGAAAACAATCAATCATTAAAGGAAACCATAACGGATAATCAGCAGACCGCAGACTATTCCAAATTCATACCTGCATATATATGTGTATGTAAGACGGATGAATGAAATGATGCCGCACTGATATTGAAGTGATTGTGCAATTCACAGCACTTCAGCAATCAGTGATTAAATTGCGAAATTATTTAATTTGTTGATAATTTAAAATTGGCCTATTGTGCACTTAATTGTATTAGAGAAAAACACTTGGCATAAATGTGACACAAAAAAAGCAATGAATTTTCTGTCTTAAATTTATATTCACACAAAATCACAATTTTTTGATATTTGAAACAAAAATCTGATGAAGAAATATCGAAGTGATACTGAACATATTCTGCGCAGTAAAATCTATTGCAGAAACTTTCATCCGACAAAAAGATGTACGAAATAGGAAAAATTCATAATGTATAAAATATGAAAAAGGAATAAAAATTTCTGAGGAGAGCAAAATTATTAATAAAAGTGATGGAAGACTGCGCTGATGATTAGTAAGATCATTATGTAACGAACTGCTTGAAACGACCTGTCCGGAAGACTTTTTCTGTGTCAAATTTCTACTTCTTTAGCAAAGATAATGTTAACAATAATAATAATCAAATTTTATGGGTTACAAACTTGAAATCGGTCTCTGCAATGCGTTGCGAAAAGAGATGTGATGAAAAACTGAAAGTTTCT
>RCAB01000436.1:0-19143 GCA_003640385.1 Setaria digitata | reverse complement strand
TTTTTTTTTTTCCGCCTTCGAATTTACGCTATGCTTATAAATTTAGGATGAATAAAGTAACAGGATTACTATAATTTCATGACTGCTGTTTCCAAAACCAGATTGTTTTTCTCTTGGAGTAATCAAAGAATATTGAAATGTTTACGAAATTAATTAACTGAAATAGAGGGTGTAAAATTACAATAGCCTTGATGGCATCCATGCTGAATGCGCTAAAAGAAAGAAGCAACCGTTTTATTTGGGAAAGTTGACAAGCAATAATCATGAAATCGCTCAAAGTTTAAGAATTAGTTGGTGGGTTGGTGACACTGACGCAATCTTCGATGACAATCGCCGAAAGCAGTCGTCTCATTCGTTATCTAATGCCAGCCGCAATAACAAAAGGTTTTTAATTTTAAAATTAAGGAAAGTAGGAGGAGTGTAATGTCAGTTGTAATGAACTTCACTTATAGACAAACGTGTGCGCACGCATAACGCACGTGTAAACAGTAGTAAACTTACATCACAGAAAGCGATCATCAGAAGAAATCTAAAATTTTCCAGCCAACAAAAGATAAATTGATCCGAAGTGAACTCAGGTCTTAAATCAACTGATAATCATAAAATCTGCCACTTCATATTTACAGAGAATTGCAGCGTGCACATCATTTCAGACATCATCAAAGAACTGTCTCAATTTTCACTCAAGACTGATTATTCTTATTTCAGTGAGTACATTGCTTCTTGTTTACCACTATATTTGTTATCAAAATTACAGCTTTCATATCGGCAACAAACATATATCTTCTTGTGCTTCCTTCCACTGTGTCACATCATTATCGTATCATTTTAACCAAACTATTTCAATGAATGACATTAAACTTTCGTAGTATCAATACATTTGAGCACCTCATTTTCAATTTCTATCACACCAAGTTTTACGAAAATTAAGAGTCAAAGGTGTGTTTGTGGGAATTTGAAGCACATTGTTGACAGTTTAAATGAACGATGACCATTAACCTCCAAATTTCTATATTTTGATAATGATCTCCGACTGAGATTTCATCAAAAAGCATTAATGAGCCACCGAAACTCAAACAATTTAAGACTTACTGTATGCTTCAAATGAGTTTAACAATTTGCTGAAAGAACCGCTACGTCTTTTTCTTTTGAAGCAAACCTAATTTAACTGTCATTTCCTTTTAGAACCGCTCAAGTGAATTTAATAGAAAAAATTGTCGGGAGGATCAGAAGACATTCATGAAGAGCTCTACAAATAAGACATCTTCAGCAATTATTTCATTCACACTAAACTGCTGTGAAATTGGAAATGTATACTTTTAAATAATAAAATTTTTCAAATAGAACATTTTGCTTGTAAATTTGACAATTAATTTAGCTCAAAGCCGAAAATGTCAAATGAAAACAGTAAGGTAGAGAAAAAAGGAGCGAAAATTGGAAATGAAAACAGATTTTTAATGATTGTACGAAATGATATCCATTTGGATTTGGGTTTCGAATGTCAGGGCGCTTAAGTCAACATTACGTCTCTTTTCATTCCATCAACCATGCACCGCCACCATTTACTGTGTTCTGGTTTGTTTACAAATAAATGCTTCATTCCAGGTGCCACGTTGTTGATCGTATTCTCTATTTAATTCCTAAGATGTCATTCCTTCCTATCTAAATTTATTAATTAGTAAAAGAATTAAATCAGTTCCAAAGTAGAAAATCAACAAATATTTTTTTTCTCTTCCTGCTGATTTCTTTGATAAATAGAAAGCATAGTTCGACATATATATATATATATGTTCTGAAAAAATTTATATATTTATTCTACATATATATAAATATAAATAATTTTATATAATTTTTTCAGAATATATATATATATATATATATATATATTCTGCTAAAATTATTTGGAATTTTGCTTTCAATAAAATGGAATTCTATCAGCTTGAATCTTGAAGGAAATCTTACCTGATCCAGTAGAACATCCCTGCGGAGAACGAAACTCAGTTCGTGAAATGTCTGAAAAGGAAAAAAAAAAGGATAAATAGCTATCAGTTTCAACCGGGAAATCAAAAATGACATAGTTCTGAATTGCTAAGAAGTGGTAAGTGAATTTTAAATTAAAGCTTAAAAGTGACTAAATAGAGGGTTTGCTACTTTCTCCAGAAAAAAAACTTACTGCTTAGTCTCTTACTACCACGCTGTAACTTGAAACGCTTCCATATAGGACGTGAGACACCTTAGCATTATATGACTGCATCAGCCTCAGATTTTTAAAATGGGTTATCAAGAAGCATAATTAAAGAAATTAGCAACTTGATCTTTTTGCAGCATAGACACTTCGGCTTGCTGCATATGAAATAGTTTTCGCAATTGCGAATTTGCGAAAGTCGCATCTTGTCTGCGAAACTAATGTGATTATAAAAGATGTCATATTTTCAACAAATTAATCGATAACTGGTTTCATGCATTTCAGGTTGTGATACGATTTCTTTCCAAATATTTTGGTAGCAATAACTTTTTCAATAATCCCTGCCACTTTCTCTTAAAAACCGACTCATTTCGAAAAATAAACTCACTTTTTTTTGGAGGAATTCTAAATCAGAATTTACAAAATTTTTTAAAATTCAAGTTTTAATATTCCAAAATTGCACTCCTTGTCAACTGAGAAGTATTTATTCCATTATTCAGTTTGAAGTGTCATAAATTCATTCCTGGCAGTAAATTTAAAATTTTACAATTTAATTCTAAAAATTACCGTATTGTTGCAGGAATGTTAAAAGGTATGTTAATGCCCTGCGATGCATTATAATATGCATGTTTGTGTATCGGTCGTGCTCTCCCTTGCACATATTCTTCTGAATAATGAATTGGCCGATAAACAGTGATATTACGAAGATACCGTAGTTGTAGAATAAAGAAAGTTTTGTCTTTTCATACTATTCTAATCTGAAATTGATTTGAAAATTAAAAAAAGAATTAAAAGATGGCAGTTTGTACGACAGCAATGGCCAGGGCAAATACTCTTTCCAGGTAGCCATTACTGAAGACAAGACTTGTCAATAGACGAGACATCTCATTTGCATATTCAAATAGTTTCCAAAATATTTTGGTAGGAGGATTATGTGAAGAAACTTTAACTTATTTGCTCAAATCGAGCAAAATATCAAAAATATTTATTTAATTCTTAGACTTACATATCACTAATTTTTAGTGGAATTTGATTTGAACATATACCAAATTATGTATTTCATACATTGTTGGCATCAGGTCTGTTTTAAACTTATTTAAAAGCTAATAATTCTTTTGCTTGCTCAATATTTTTTATCACCAATAAATTACTGATATGTCTGATAATCATACCACTAAAGGATCCGCCTCTAATACGACCAGTAATCCAGCAAGGATTCTATTAATTAAATTAGGATGAATTTTGGGTTTTGGGTTTGACTCTATTTATAATATTACTAGTAACAAAAACATACATGTAAATTGAACTGGACTTGGTTAAACTCCAATATGATGCCCTTATTCTAAAATGATGAAACGATATTTAGTGACACTTGGAACTGTAAAAAAATTTATCAGAGCGATTAATGCACATTACCTCAACGTAATTTTCTAACCTTCTAAAAAATTTTCTGAAAACTCTTAAACGCGAAGTCTTTCTAATAATTCACATTAGTCACCACTTTGTTACTTAACACTTAGTTAAAGGAATACCGGTTATTTTTTGGATATGTAAAGCAATGGTTTAAGGAGCTGAAGAAGATAATGAACGAAAAAATTTAGTTTGACCAGAACAATCATTAGAACAACAATGTTTTTCCTTTTGTTAATTAAATAATCATCTTTTTTCAAACCTCATCTTTACGCATTCAACCAATATCATTCGTTGGCACCACACATATCTGCTAGTTTAAAAGTACATTTAATAAAAGATAGCGAAAAGACGTCAAATTCAATTCCCAATAAAAGTGATGACCTCTGAAAATCCCCTCGGGCTACAAAAAAATAGATTTGACAATGCGAATTTCGGAGGTGCTGATTTATTGCTCTAATATTACTGATTAGTACACACGACCTTTTTAGAAAGCGGCAAAATAATTAAATCAAAAAATAAACCATTTGAGTCATTTTGTATAGCAATTAGTTAGAGAAGGTTACCTTCAATGATAAACTTCTTTAGATTAAAGAAAAGTACTGTTTCAAGGGCCAGTCAATGAGTGAGACAAATTGTGATATCATGCAGATCTGCTAATACTGCTTCGATAATTCCTCCTCTGGAGTAGTTTTTAGCCATGGTTGGTACTCTCTTGATAAAGATCGAGCGGAATTTATGCATATTTATTTACATTATCAGATCGGCAATTTCTTTAATGAATTACTGGTATGTAATTACTGCTTGAAATTTTCGAGATAAACTAATTACTTCGTTTCTTCTAATAGTGAGTGAGTTGAGTCAAACTTACTCCAGAACAGTCTTATCCTAACTAAATTTCATACTTCTTTATTAAAATAACACACGTGACTGGCTGTTAGAAGTGTCGTTAAGCAATGGAAATCTACTTTTTATATCATCGAAATCAAAACCCATCCCCTATTTCTACTATACTAATTACCACTGTACCATCCGTATTCGTTTCCTTAAACACTGCTACACAGTTAGCGGCGTTTAATGTTGAAATCCCAATAGACTCAACTAAAAAAGTTTGTGTCATCGTAAATAGTTCCATCATAGTATTCTTACTGATTCACAAGTCAATTTACTCATCCCCAAGCTGTATATAGTGCCACTGATTTGACATTAGAATTCAAACAATCCACTAAATTGACTGAGATTTTCTAAGGAACGAGAGAAGTTATTTCCCAAATTCATAAAATTTAATTAGGAGAAGTTGTAGAATAACCTTTAAAACATTGGAGAGATTGCGACAGTAAGCTGAATTGCGTTAATTGATATAGTTTAAGTTTTTTTTTAAATGATTATTTAGATGGAAGTGACAAAATGCTTGTTCAAAATCAAATATCTAATCAAAGAAATCTGAGACTCTCTAATGCTAGCAATCCAACCAAGTTTTGATGGCGCAAAATTTTCGCCTATAAGCTGATATGAAGAGCAGGATGGTGTGGCTGTAAGATGTGTAACGATCCATTTGTGTTTTATCTCATCATTTCAAATGAAACAGTGATCCAGAGTTGTTTAAAAAAAACAGCACATTTCAGAATTAAAAAACCGAAAATCCAACATTTACTCATACTAAAATTTCAGTTGGATTTATAACTTTGCTCCACATGACGAATTTCGAGTAACTCAAATTAAAGTCTTACATTTTATGTTACAATTCTGTTTAGGATGACACTGCACTCCAGTGACCTTATCAATCACCTTCTGATGGTAATCGACTTTAATCAGGTCAAATGAGTTATCAATCAACATTCTAACTCAGCAACCTCTAGTTCACCTTAAATGAAAAAAAAAATGACAAAATTTACTGGTGGTAGACAGTAAATCACCCAGTGACAAATTTAACCAAAATTGTCTGAAAAAAATCAGCTCAAACAGGGATATTTTAAAACAAAAATATTTTAGTACAGATCACTATCTCGTATAGCCTAATCGGCACTTCTTTTTAAGATACCTTGACGTGTCACTTAAAGTCTTGCTTAATAAGCTGTGAACATGTTTAATGATATGTAAACAAAGAAATGACGACAATCAGAATAGATTTTCATTGTTATCGATCGATTCAGTAACTCCAATCTTGCAGTAAATGAGATCTTAGTTGAGTCTCATAAAAAAAAGCTCGTCATACTAACTTTCAAACTGCTCCATTTAATTAAAGTAATAGCCAAAATAATAGCAAATTCAGAACAAATGTTTCATCTCAAATGTTTAGATCATCCTAAAAATAAATATGTAAATATAAGCATAAGAGATTATCCCAGTGCTTATGAACCTTTCACAGACACTCATTATTTAACATCGACGATATTTTATTTCTCGAGTGGGCATGTAAATACATAAAATAGTAGGCATAATGAACTGAACCTGAAGTGAGAAGGAAAATACGGGAACGTTGAAAGGGATGGATTGCCAAAACAATCACAAGCTTCGCGATGTAATCTCTTTTTATAGTCATCCAGTGATGCAAATTTTTATGTCCACCCCATTTTGAGCAGAACAAGAACATTATCCAATGGAAGTATTACACTCAACATATCCGATAATTTATGCATTCGATTTTGCAACAAGTTTCAGTTGAGTGGTATAGAAATTATTGGCTGTCACATAACAAACTGATGATATCATATAGCAGAGCTCACTTTGAAGACATGAAACTAAGCAGCGCTATTTATCCTTTGAAATCCAAAGTTGATGCAGTTTATATCTGAAATGAAGCATTATACCAATATTTTTTAGGAAATCATTTTTTGCCAATAAATGAGTTTTGAAAGGAAAAATGGAAACCATGGAGATATTTGAAGCAAATACTAGTGTTAATGACAAGTTATTATTTACCAATTAAAAGATAAATTTCCTGTAGAGAGGTAACGGTAATTCCTCTGATTATCAACAAATTTTATATGGAATTTTACAAAAGACCCACAGTGGGACAGAATTTCTGAAAATGATAGATTCTGAAAGACAATAATTCACCTTTCAAATGCTAACCTTGCTAGTCACACCTTCTGGCGCCTCATATAAATCAACGAAGGCATTCGCTATTACTACGTTCTTTGTTTCTTTTACCTTCAATAGTAAAAATTATCTGCCCCTGTTGACAAAAATTAAAAGTAAAAACCTGAAGCAAAAACAACTGCGAGAAATTTTAGTCTTCTATCAGTCAGTAAATATGGAAATTTTGTAATAATAGTTGTTATTCAACAATGTAAGAAATAGTATGATTCAGCACCTTGGCCTGAAAGTGTATCCTTGGTCCTTCCTTCCACATTTCCGTTTGAAGCGTTTGTCCTGGTGTCACAGGGCTGGCAAAACGAGCCTGAAAATCCAAAAAACCAATTTTAGAAGTTGAAGGCTCAAAGTGATTTTAAGAAACTATTTTCATTGTTACAATTAAAAACAAAAAATTGCGAACTATTTTGAGTTCCAAACGCTTTTATAAGAAAAGAAAAGAAGAAAACACCTTGATACTTTTGAAGTATGATCCATTGTCACCAGCAAATGCCTTCAGAACATGTCTCGTACAGAAGCCGAGAGTACAAAGTCCATGTAAAATAGGCTTCTCAAAACCAAAACCAGCAGCAAACTCCGGATCGATGTGTAGTGGATTTGGATCAAAACCTACTAGCCGATAGAACGCAGCCTGAACGAACTGTTTTATTTTAGAATACACCAGAGCATAAAAGTCATCAATTGGTTAAGTATCCCTTAGAAAAGTTGAAAGAATACAGTTCTTCAATAAAAAAAAAATGATTCGGCAAATGGAACGAAATTCACTAAAAGACTACTTGTAGTGATATGCTAGAAACGTTAGTTTCTAAAGTGGCCATGTCGGGAGATAAGTAAAAAAAAAGATGTATTTGGAAAAAACCTGAAACAAAAATAGATAAAGAAAATGTTCAAAAACCTGAGATACATCAACTGCCTGTTCGGTAACAAAGTCAGGTTCACGCTGAGGTAGCGGCTGACAAGGTATTTCATGCTGGGACGATTTTGGACCATCAAATCCACCGGCGCCAAGTTGGAATAAGCTTATCTGTTGCCTTGCAATTTTATTCATTGTCTGTCCATCAAACATTATCACTATAAAGACTCACTTACTAATTCCAAGAAATGAAGTTTCTGAAGATAAAATAAAATAAATGTGGCAAATATATCCATAAAATACTGGAAGATTCAAAGTCTAGGAAATTCTATTATAAGGAAATTCTATTGTTATAATTCTTATATCAAATTACTGAGAAAGAAATTACCTTCTGCAAGAATCACTGCTCCTTTACTTTTATCAAGTATTGCAGGAATGCTTACACTGCATCGTAGTTTACCTTCTGTAGGGACTGGAGTAAACAGTTCCAAATACTGCTCTCCGTGCAATATCTTTGTTAGATCAAAAGTTATGCCTTAATAAACTAAGCATTATTTTCAGGAATATGTTATCAGACGATATCAGTATTAGTACTGTGTAGTTTCTTAACATAATGTCTCCATTTCTTAAAATTACAATAAATGAAAGTAGATATCGAAAACAATCAGAAGAAAACTTGGTGAATTTCTATCAATTTATAAAGATGAAGAAAGACGAAATGGTAATTAATCTGCCTGGCCAAGTCCCAATTTCGGCGATGGTTGCTTGCAGTGCTGGACCGAGAACAAACGTAGGCAATGCTGCAAATTCGCTATGATTTTCATACAGATATTGTAACTGATCCTCCACATTCGCTCCAACTGAAAAAAAAAAAAAAATAAACAATAGCTTTTCAAATCACCTATGCGCGACCTTTTAAAAGAGCGCTAAGTGAGTAAGTAAATCAGAACTTACGAGTTTACTAAGCTCGCATCCTGAACTATAGGCATTTGATTTGAATGTTTCCAGATAAATTAGTAGTGACTAACCTGCTAGAGCATATAAGATAGTATCACGATAACTGTACTGAAATAAATCAGATTGAATCGGACCATGAGTTCGGGCTTTTTCTGCGTCCATAGCTCCTTCCAGTGATGACACACAATACACGCACGGTTCTATGCTCCTGAAATTGTTGCAAGAAAATGATAATTTCACCTTTCACACGGCAAACATTTAAATGGTTACATTGTTTTCTGTTATTATTTACTTTATGCTGTTATTTTGGTCCAACTTCCAAATAAATTGACACTCACCGAAAAAAGAAATCTCTGAAGAGAGCAGCTGCACTTCACTACCTTTTTTCTCACACCTACTTAAAGAAAATTAATGATGATAAACAGTAACGCCTGCTAGTCCATGTTCCTCTAAATTTAAAAGTCATCAGAAACTTACTGTTCCAAGAAGGAAAGTTGGCATTCTGTAACCAGATTTAAAAATAATGTTAACAAGAATTGCTTTCACACTATGAACATTTCTCACTTAAAAGACAACTGCTAATCGTGCGACATTATTTCCCGTAAATTCAAAGAGTTACCATCAGTAAGTCCTTACATCTCCTCACAGTAGTGATATTTTATCACTGAACAAAAAAAGAATAAAAGGAAAAACATGCAATGAAATAACGATACCAATATAAATGAGAAGAGACGAAAAACCTGTCAATTTATTCGTAAGACTAAAGTACAATATTTCACTGATTAGTTACGACAGTGTACTTTAATTACAAAGCTTGCGATTATGCTATCAGTTAAGCAAATATTGAACTTTACACTTGCAGGTCTTATTGGCTTGATTTAACAGAATCAAAATCATTAAAGATAGTTGACAATGGATGCGGGGAATAACATTTTGCCTAATAAGACACCACCTTCATACAAATATCACAACTTTTATAAAATTATAGAACGGTTAATCTTTCCACCTTTATCATTCAGCAAGTAAATTTCTACACGGATTAGAAATTTCAACAAAAATTAAATAGGAAATTATAAATGTAATATATAAGTATGGAAATGGGCTGTCTTTTACATTGGCTATTACTTACAGATCAAAGTATAAACAAAAATTGTTAAATGCATAATTCGACTCAATTATGTATCTATTTAACAACGATGATATCATGGCATTTAACAAAGGCAAATATGGCTATCATTTTCAGATCAAGGCATAAACGAAAAATGAAACTTCACTGAAGGAAGTGAAGCTTCAGTAATTCAGTAATCAATTGGGTGTAATGAGGGTAGTGAGTCTACTCTGAAAATATCATCCGAAATAGTTTTTATTCGATCAACTTCACCAGTTCGTTTCAAAACATCATCGAGCAGGTTGTGAACATGTTTACATGCCTGAAACAGGATAATATTTATGAAAACTATTTAACACTTAAAAATGATAACTAGCTGTCGGTTGAAATCATTTAATTCAAACCGAAAATTATTATAGGCACTATAAATCTTACACTTTTCATAACTTGTTATGAGCCTAACGAATTTTTAAATTTATTTCAACATATTCCTAACCTGTACTGTGTAAAGTTCGGCTAATTTTAATTCATATTCAAATGAAGACTGATTTGCAGCACGATTGCACCGTGACAACACTGCTGCTACACTATAAATATCAATTGCTGCATCCGCCATTCGTATTAATTCCCATTGTCTTTCTTAAAAAGGTACCAGTAACATCTGACAGCAAGGCAAAAATTAATAATCTTAAAAATGTCTGAAAGGAACTATTATTAATAAGCATTTGTGGTTGGAATATGCACAGTGGAACTTGCGTCTATTTGTATTTTGGAAGTTCTAATAGGAAAATGAAACAAAAAATTATATCATTTAAAAGGAAATAATTAATTGTTTCGAGACAATTTTCAGAAAATATCCCACCAAAGATCAACAAGAATAGGAATTTCTCATGTAAGAATCATTTCGGTTACACATAGCATTTCGGAAGTACTGTAGTTTAGCACTGACCCATTATTTTCTGCTTATGCTTCCAAAGAAGAAATCTTGAAGCATTCCCAAATTTGTGCACCGATTTCTTCAAAAGAGCGATAGATTGGTTCAAGCTCGAATGACATTGAAAATCGAATTTGCTGTGCATAATATATACTTGCGTGATTTAAAAAATGATAACAAAAAAAATAAAATATGATTTAAAAAACTCCAACTAAGACTTTATATCAACATATCAGACCTGAAAGCGAATTTTCAAAATAAAATTTGGACAATATCAAAGTAATCAACAAAATAACCTCGGGAATAAGGAATCGAAAAGTAATACAATGCCTCCATATTGTGGCTTTTTCATTTTGTATTGCATGTGTTTAGCCGCATACTGAAAATTCATTTTAAAATAATATTTCTAACATAAATATAATTCGCTGTAGACCCGAACGACATTTTATTCAGTTGAATTGATAGGATCGAATTAATTCACAAAATTCACCTGCAATCCCGTCAGTGCAACAAAGAGACGCAAAACATCATTAGCACCTTCGAAAATTCGAAAGATCCTTAAATCACGCATTACCCTTTCCAAGCCACATTCCTTCATGTAACCCATGCCGCCATGAAGTTGGATGGCACGATCACATACAACCCAAGCATTCTCCTTAAATTATAACTTAAGGTTTAATTTTTAAAATTTAAATTTCCAGAGCACTAAAAAAATACATAGCGAATAATTTTGGCTGCGAATAACGAAACAATATTAAAAAAATTATAACTCACTGAAGCGACAATCTTCCCCACAGCAGCTTCCAGTTGATAATCCGCTACACCTCTATCCATTGCTCCTGATAACATGTATAGGAGACTCTAAATAAGTCCCATGATATTTTAATAATTTCCACATCTATCACTTTCGACATCTAGAACCGAAAATTTAAAATAAATGCTATAAAGAAAAAAGAAAAAAAAAAAAAACAGATCACCTCAGTTGCATAGTGACGAAGGACCATGTCAACCAGCTGTTCTTGGACATTTCCAAACTCCTTCAATTTCTTGCCAAACTGGCCTCTTTCCGAAACATGTTCAATCTGAATGAAAGTTCTCAACCTAAGCGCAATTAAAACAAAAAAAACGATTAAAAATACTCTCTTCTAAGAAAGATTACCATAGCATACCGTCTTTCGAATGCAAAATTTCATCGAACCAGTGCATGCAGCAGGAATACCGAAACGCCCATTGTTCAATATATTCATCGCCAATTTAAAACCCTCCCCTTCAGCTAAAAGGACAAAAATGACAACCACTGACTGAAAATTTATTGTCGATCAATAATTATAAAAAGACAGAACAAATTTAAAAGTAAAGCATGAAAGCGTTTTAAAGAGAAATTCAAGAATATTAGAAAGAAATGAACAGAACGAACCACCAAGTAAATTATCCACAGGAACTTTTGTGTTATCAAAATGTACCTCAACGGTCTTTGAACCTTTAATACCCATTTTCTTCTCAGGAGCACTTGTTGTAATACCACCATGAGCGCGCTCAACAATAAATGCCGACATCTTACTTTTTACTGAGCCATCTTTATCTTTTATTTGCGTCTAAACATAACAACCATAACAACAAACTAATGAATCGATTACTTGAGCCAATAGCTCAATCCTCAAATAGCTGCTCAATTCAAGCACAAAACCTTCAAACAGAGCACTTAATTGGGATTCAAAATAATAATTAATAATAATAATAACGATAATAAATGATAATAATAAATAAATAATAATAGCAATAATAATAATAAACAGCAAAAATTACTCGTGCAAAAACGGTGAATACATCGGCGAATGAACCATTACTAATCCATAATTTACCACCATTCAAAATGTAATATTTTCCATCACTACTTTTCTCTGCATAAGTTTGGACTGACTAAAAAGAAGGTCATATAATTAGATGAATAAAAATAAAAAAAAAAAATGCTTCCCATTATCAATAGACTAATTACAACCCGAATATTTCAGTGCTTGGAAAGATCCAAGACCTAAGTGTTGATCTTCACACATGAAATTTTTAAGCAGACACTAATTTCAGAAAAACTTCGTTATTTTATTCTACGAAGATACTAATTTAGACAGAAGAAGAACTACAGTGAATACATTTGCATCAGATCCGGTTCCTGGTTCCGTTAGGCAGAAGGCTGCAAATTTCCGACCCGTGGCCAGATCCGGCAGATATTTACGTTTTTGTTCGTCGGTACCGTAGAGCAGAATTCCTTTGTAACCAATTGACTGCAAATATCTGTATAATTAAGAAGTTAAGATTAGTTCTCAAGTCCTAAAATAGTTGAACAAATTCATGACAAGCAATCCACTTACCGCTTAGATTTTTTTATTGGAGCTTTCAAATTTTCTTCATGGTGAATTTTAAGTTTTCCCCACAGGACTCGAAAGAACTTAATGAAAAAAAAAAGTAAAAAAAAAAAAGTAAAAAACAGTAAAAAAGTAAAAAACAAGTAAAAANTGAAAAAAAAAAGCATACAGCTGCATACAAAACTTAAAAGCAGACCTGATGGGCACCCATAACAACAGCCAATGATAAATCTGATTCGCCAACAATCTCTGCTACACGGGCCATTTGAGTATTGTTCAGACCTGCACCATCATATTCTTCTGGTACTAATGCTCCAAATGCACCAATCTCAGCAAATTTTGAGAGGATATCCATTGGAATTTCTTCCTTCTCATCATTTCTAAAAGAAAAATAGAGGAATTTCACTCTGCATACTTTATTCCACAGGACCCATTACGGACATGCCATTATGATATGTACAGTCAGATACTATCAAGAGAGACATTAGAGTTAAAGAAACTAGAATCAGACATTGGCATCACTGAGAGTCCAACAAGCTAGCAATTAAACATAGCGATTTAAAGATTGATTTCTTTGACAAAGAAGATGATATCAGTTGCTACGTGAAAATAAAAGGACGAAGGAATACTGGGATGAAATATATCACTCCTCCTAACAACAAATATCAAGTTAGTACTAATAAAAGGCATCAATGATAAGAAAACTGCTATTATCAACTTCATAAATCTAACATTACTATGCCCTAGCAAGCTGCTACATTCTGTACTATTTTGTTAAATGATCTCACTGATATAGTCATAATAGAACAAACTCTGCGGGATTGTTAACTTCTACCATAAACTTCTTTGTAGGCTCCAAAATCAAATTAATCATTTCCCGTCTTTCATCGGACAGATCAACTGGATATGGTACCACATGCTCGAGAACTCCTCTTCCAAGGAATATGTTTTTGACAAAGGAGGTTGAGATCTAGAAATTATAAATATTAATACATATAGACATTCTAATCATATAAATATATGCTGGCAAAAAAAATCCCAAAGAATGATTTTTTTATCTAGTTTGACTACGGAAGTTATAAAGTTATAACCTCGGGTTTGGTTACCGTCGCATCTGATTTGACTTTGTTTGTTAATGACCGATAGCAGGTTCTTCCCAAGGTAAACCTATAATCATCAGTGGACTAATGAACTGCAAAAAACAAGAATAACTTATCAAAAAAATAATCACCTGCATCCCGACAGGAGCACAACAGTAGCTGCATAACGAGTACCCATCAGGATTTGACTTCTGGGAAAGTAAGATTGCAAATCAGGATAAGCGATTAATACACCTTTCACGATTGAAATCTGAACAAAAGGTACAGACAAAAGTTATACTAAAGGAGGGTAAAAATTTCATAAAATAAGAATTATATAAGTCGAGGCTACCTGAGGAAAATTAGACAGTCAAAAATCATAAATTGTTTCTATGACCCAAAAATCAGCATTACTTAGGGCTTGGAAAGCATTGAGTCCCATCTCATATTCAAGGATCGTCTAACTAATCACCAAAAACATACAGCGTTTTGTAGGGGGAGCCATTAGCAAACGGCAAATTAGGCAGTTCATAAATGCTCTGAGAAATCGCAAACATATGAGACAAATATGTTACCTCCTTCTGGTGAGAATATTTGAATTTACGATCAAAGGTACATCTTTCACTAGTATGTAGTCGATACAATTAATTATATTCTAGACCATGAAGCTAATAAAATGTAACGCAAGGGTAAAACCCACCAAAAGATTTTCCTTATTTTTAATCTCATTTTTTTCTTTTGACGAAAGAAAAAAAAAAACGAACTTTCCAAAATATTCCAACCAATGCCTTCAAACACTGAAGACACCAAAAAATAAGATGGGAAAGATGCAAGGTAAGAAGGTGGAGTAGAGGGAAAATTAATATTTCCAAATTTCCATTCGAGGACTTTGAACTCTCTCGGTGATTTTAATAGGCCGCATGAAGGGACTGGTGAACATAGTACAAAGTACGAATCCTTTATGTATTCACCATTTAACCCACATATTTCTTTTCTATACATGTCTCTCACAGTCTTCATATAATGGAACCTTTAACGATTAACATTATTTGCAGTGAATGAAAGTGAACAAATACACTGCGTAAATGAAAGTAATACGTAAAACAAATCAACAAATTCTTTTTATCCAATAAAATGAAGTGATCAGCTCCAACAATTTTCTACAGTAATTCATCCAAAAACATCGAGTTGTTTCTCTTACGCCAGCTACCAAAAACAGCGAAACTTGAAGATGATTGACAGACCACTTAAATTCACAAAAGAAAGTACAATAAGAAATCTTGTTGTATTATTTAATAAAATACGATCACCCAGCTATCAACAAAGACTTTTAATTTTGGAAATTAATTACTACCAAATTCCAGCCACCCCTTAGATGGTGAATTACGACAAACAAATAATGCCAATAAAATGAGCAAAGTTCATAAATACTAGCGCCGACATGAGAGATATGTCGCAGTAAATGAGTGAAAATAGTTAAATGTTGCAATTGCAGGATTTGAATTCATTCCTCAAAGGTGAGGCATAGACATTTGATTGAAATAAAAATGAATTAAATTTCGACAAGTAATCTCGAAATGAAAACCCAATTCTTTTAATTTATATGCTCTAAATGAATAAAATTAAAAAACGAAAATAAAACTAAAGGTGAATTTTTCTTAATCTCAAAAAAAAAAAAAGAAAAACTGATAACTCTTTTCGTCAAATAAGAGCGTGTTATTTGCAGTTCATAAGTGCTAGTGCCAACATGAAAAAAAAAATTTCCATGACTGGAAAAGTCCCACAATAATTAGAATCCAATAGAGTATGGCAAAAAAAATGCTGAAACATTCCTAAAGAAAATCAAAATCATGCTAAAGAAGATGAAGGGGAAGTTTTAAGCAATATTCAGAAACTTAAGAGATTTTTAAAGATTCAAGTACGAAGAAAACTAGTTGCAGAGGAAGAACCAAAACGTCACATTATTGCAAAAGAAAAAAAAAATCAGATAAATGAACAAAAATAATTATAAAAGACAACACGAAAAGCACTGACTCTGCCGAATATAAAGAGAAAAACTTAAATGAGAAAATAATAAAGTATCACTTGAACAGTAAACACCATCCATCCCCAAATCTACACTCCGCCACTTAGGCGAGCTCGCTTCGTCGTCGGCTCTGAAGATGAGCCTGAAAATTAATAAGAACCAAATGTCTGAATTACTTTCTATTTACTCGCTGAAAATGAATGATAAATTCCTAGCACGAAGCATATAATGTAATCCGTTCAAATATCAATTATAAATTTATTGATAAGATGCTACTACAACTACTGCCCAGGCAAAGATTCTCATGTTTAAAAGCATTAATCATGAAAAGTGATGAAAATCCAACTACTATCAGCTACTTGCACAGCGAATTAAATTAAAAGCCACGGAACTTTCCGCAATGCATGTTTACTTATAGGAAAAAATAAAGCATACTTGGGCTGCTGCTAGCACTGAGCGAACGAGGATCACTGCTGGATATAGCAGCGACAACTTCAGTGACTAAAGTTGGATGTTCTTTTACTAATTCTGTCCAGCCATCAGTCTAAATAATGACAATAAAACTGAAGTTTTACTATCAACCTTAATCTCCTTTTAATAGCACAGTTATATAAATGGATAAACGTTCCTATGCTAATCTGCGAATTTTTAAAAAGAGAGTACAAAATTATTTTGGTACATATCAGATACATAAAAGTTCTAATTTGAGGAAAATACCCTCCTAATTCACTCATATTCCTTTTTGTGACAAAGATATTTGTAAAAAATTACGAAAAGAAAAAAGCAAGGAGGAATAAGAAGAAATGATGCAAGGGGCAAAAGAATATCGCAGAGACCATGATTAAAGCATGTATAACAAATAAATGATTAGAAAACCGACCAAACAATATTTAAAAAAACTCACAGATTAAAGCGGTTATGTTTTAATTTCGGCAGAAGTTAAACAACTTAAAGAATTAAATGCACACCGTAATAATGGAAGATGAATTCTGTGCAATGAACTTGATAGCATCTGCTTTAAGTTCCCGAGCATTGTGCATATCAGCGAAGACTAAATAACGGCAAGCAGATTCCACTATCAATCCAGTGCGAAGGACCTTAAAGTTTCTCAAAAAAAAAAATTACCGAACATTTTGCCTGCTAAATCCAAACAGGAATTAAGTCAATTGTAAAGTCGTTTAATTTTCAAAGTTAGTTGGTAGCTGAACTAACCAAAACAATTGGAAAAATCTCAATTAAAATGTTTTTTCTTTTTTTTTTTTTTTAAATGTAACCGATAGTTATCCAGTAAAGAGGTGTTTAATAACAAACACATTATAAGCTGAATTACAAGATAATCTTACAATTTTTCAATGACCCATGAGTTTCCCGCATTAGCAAAACATCTAAAAATAAGAACGAATTATGAGCATAATCATCCAGAATAATTATAAGAAAATATTTAAACAGACCTGATCAGCCATTTCCTTTAGACCAGGAAGTTGAAACCGATCCGCTGCAGCTAACAGATCTAAAGCCATATTTGATAAATTGGGGGACCGACCAGTGTACATGTAAAGGAGTAATTCTTGCATTACCTGCAAAATTTATCTTGAACAGACAACGCATCAAGCAAAAGGAGTGAGAACCTTTGATTTCATGTTACCAGTAAAGAACAAATCAATGAAAAAAAAAAAAAAAAACAAATGGAATAAAGGAAGTGGGGACGCCAATCAAAACAGATAAGTGCGCCCTATAAAAGTAAACAGAAGGTGAAGCTAGAGTACAAACAAAAAAGACGATAAAAAGAAAGTATAACCTCAAAATCGATGTCTGGAAACACAACACGACTATTTTTAGCTTCCTCCGTATGAGGCTCTAACATCGCTGCGAAGACAGGAGAACGGGCAGAGAGTATTATCTGATGAGCTGGCAATTCTCGTCCACTAGCAACTATTGTAAAATCAGCAAGACGTCCTTCCTTATAAATTGCTTCCAGATCACGAGCTATCTATAAAATTATTGTTTTAGCTAGACATAGCATTACTTTATTTTTCTTACCAGTACAAGCTCGATAAACATTCAGTATCAACACCCTTAAAAACTAATTTAGCTGAAAGTTACCGACTCCATCCCAAGTAAGGAAGAAAAATGTAGATCCATAGAACACATTCTATATTTTGCCCAGCTAGCTNCTGAAAGTTACCGACTCCATCCCAAGTAAGGAAGAAAAATGTAGATCCATAGAACACATTCTATATTTTGCCCAACTAGCTCCCGCTTACAGAAATCTTGCAGAATTTGTTGATTTAATCAAGCTATGAACTAAATAACCTCTGCTGGACGAGCATCTGGAATGTTGCACTGCCGCGGATTTTGGCTACTTTTAGTGACGGTATCAAATGTGATTGTAAGACTTAAAACAAGTTGCAGTTCATCTTGTGGTTGTATGTGGCTAACTAAAACATCACGACGTATATATTCGAAATATCCATGAAGCTGAAAACCAAATAGTTACAGCATATATCTATTTATACCGTTATTATTCTTTTAGAAACATTTTTATTTTAAATGCTTATTGAATTAAATGTGAAGTATGAAATCATTCTTTCATGCCTCATCAAAGGGTCTTATGAGTCATTAACAAACAGACTTAAATAAACCTACATGAAATTCAGGCTTTGCAGACGACCTTCAGATAAAATCTAACTAATACTACGCTTAATGTGGATAAGAAACTTTACCTGTTGTGTACCAGTGTAAACTGTTGTAGGAGCTTCTTCATTTTTTGCATTGTATACGGAAAATTTCGCACGGTATTTGGCTGAATTAGTGTTACAGAAAACCTAAATAAAATGCTGTGATTGAACTTTAACCAAGCAGTAGCTAGCAGAATATCTTAAGATACAAATTATTGGAGTTGATGTGAACTTCAAAAAGTGATGATGTATGACATGGCTTAGAAGCACCTCTTCGGCTGCAGCTGTAAAAGAAAACAAATTATGTCATTTTAACGACAAAACGAACATGGTGCCAAACCAACCTGAAAAAAACTGAAATCCTTATTCGATTCTTTATTTCCCTGTGGATGCAATCTTATTCGAAAAGTCAAGTGGTTTCCATCAAGTGTATTCGTAGGAACAGGCTGAAATCATA
>RCAB01000435.1:0-53054 GCA_003640385.1 Setaria digitata | reverse complement strand
AAAGAAACGAAACTCATGAGTGAACAAATAAGCCTAATTTGCCAAAAATTCTCATCTTCTCATCCTTCCATATAAAGTTCCACATAATCATTTTAAGATTAAACTTGCACATCAATTATTGCAAGCAGACATTTTGTTAGACTTAAAAAATTTTGGAAAAAAACCTTGCAAAATTTCAAATTAGTGCAAATATTCTTAGCAGTAACAAAAGATCCTAATCTCAATCAAAAATTAGGTATCACTCTGTTCAAATCAAATATACAAAAAAAAAAAAAAGATTAATGCTGCAATCAGATTTGACATTCAATCCTATCCTTGTCAGAGAAGCAACGAACTATATCGTCTGCACTCCTACAACGAATTCTCGGAAAAGAAGCGGACTCTGAAGTATTACTCGAACTCAAAAACAATAAGTAATTCATTTGTTAAAGTAAGATCTACATAAGTAATAATGAGCAATAACTGAATTATAAAAACTATTGCTTTCAGACTAAGATTAAATTAAATTAATACTGAAATTAATATGCTCTAAAAAGGACGGTAGCTAGTGATCTGAATCATTTCAAGGATATATTAAAAGTATAGTAAGGTAATGAGAACCTTTGCAAATCTGTGGTAGGTACGATAACATTTTGAATGCCCTTTTTGGCCTTTATTTAGTTCAACACCAGTAACTGCTTTCGTATAGTTTTTGTAGTTTTCTTATAATTAATTAAAACAGTTAAGGACTTAATTAAATGAAAGAATGGAATTGGAAATCAGAAGACATTTAATGATGTGCAAAATTAAAGTTGAAAATTTATATGGAAACATTTGGTCTTAATTATTGTTTAAGCGAAAATGCTTAGTATTAAAGGTTGACATATCTGAAAATTTCCATTCATTTTACAGTTTCAAGCTTGTGTGGTTCTCGTCTTACTACTTGTTTCCTCGTTAAAAAGTGACAACACTTTTTTCGATTCTTAAATTCATCCTGGAATCTATTTATTTGTTTATTTACCTTATTAATGAATTATTCATTGCATCATTTATGAAGCTAAAATTAGAATTTAATGAATATTTTAGTTCCTTTTTTTATAGAAAAAAGGCTTTTTGGAAAAGTTCTATCAGTTATTTGTTTAAAAAAACCGAGAACTTTAAATTTCTTAAATACCAGCAATATTTTTTAGAAATATTTAGCTTTTTTTTTTTTTTGTTAATGAGAAGCTAACAATGAAGTGAAGAAAATTTAAAAACTTCCATTTATCATGAATTATTATTCTGTTTTAACCTGTTTTTCAAATTTTGTTAACTGTATTCATGTTTGATTATTTAAAAAGGAAAAATATTGCTAATTACTCTAAAAGACGTCAGTAAATCTCGAAGCTATCAATCCAATAAATCTAAATGCTGTTGATTAAAACTCATCTCAGTCATTTTTCGTTGGCATATGAAAGTGATAAGACCATTAGGTGATAATAGAATAGTTGCACGAGAAACACGAAAAATTGTAAATTTATCAACGAACAATTTGAATTACATAAAATTATTAATATAAATCTTTACGAAAATTGCTAGAAGTGTAATCATCAAAATCATCAAAACCCTAAATCACTATAAAAAACGGTTAGTATAAGTAATAACTTCCTGCTAAATTTCTCAGTTATCTTGTTAGAACTTTCCGACGACAATTTCAAGAAAATTTGTGATGTTAACAGATCTAAATTTTTCTAACTTCTGTTTCCTTTTTATATTTGGCAACTCAAATAATTACAACCATATTTTAGGATCGGTCTTCTAGATAAAAAAAAAGAAAAAAAAATGGATGACAAGGAATTTCTTTTGATCAAATACAAAATTTTTTTAAAAAAGTATGCTATTGTAAATACTGTTGACCGATAATTTTTTTTCTTGTCAATAATTAATGATCGAATTGTACTGTGGTAGTTTTACAGACCTTATCGAAAAGCTAGAAAGGTGTTAATAATTAACCTAGGCTAAGCTTATCACTGGAATGAAGCTAAAAATTGAAGATAAAGTAAAAGAACTAAATTTCTCTAGGATAGTAAATTCCATTGGAATGAAGCTAGTTATTTAAAAAGCTTTGATTTACCTGGTGAATACTTTTACTATAGCAATGCGGATAGTCTGTTTTTCTAATCCAAGACATTCTAAATTAGCGTTTATTTTACATTAGTTCCTTATTCACTGTTGATTGAATCTTTTCCATATATTTTGCTATCATAATTTATGAGAAAAAAGAAATTTGTTTTTTTCTTCTTCTTTTTTTTTTTTAACACAAAAAATTTATTTAATAAAATCTTCGTTGTTTCGTGGACCGCCTTATGTAACAAAATATCTTGCTATCATCCACAAAGGCAAATAATTTTAAAAATTCTTTTCTATTCCACCATTTCTTGATTCCTATATTCTTGAGATTTTATAACGAAAAGAAAGTAATATGAAGTTTAAGCTCTATCTTTAGTATCACTATTGAAATAAATTTGTCCTATTAAAAAAATAAATTTATTTACTTCAAATAATTTATTACATATAGTAGTGCGCTAAATTTGCCAAAATCAACACGGATGAAAGGGCATCAAACGCCAACGATTCAAATGAAGTGCAAATGTAATTATTCGTATCAAAGGTTTATCAAACGGGTCATTTTTATTTTTTATTTTTGGAATAAGCTATCAGAAAACAGCTTAAATTAAAAAAATGAAATAATTAATTGATTGAATTAGCAGTTATCTAACAGAAAAATAAAAACCACTAAAAATAAAAAAAGAAGGAGAACTGAACTTATTAAATGAAATAAATACTGTTGAGTTCATAAAAAAGACTGCTCTTTATGAACAACGTTGGAGTTCAAATTTAAACTTAGAACTGAACTGTAATAATGGTATATTATAAGCATATAATTAAAGCAATGAAAAGCAACAATCAAAGGATAAAAACACATTATCCGGTAACACGACAAGTTGCACACCTGTAATGTACACATCGTTAGCTAAAACACAAAATGACTTCACTGAATCTGTCAATAAGTCATCACAAACGGACTATTTTGAAGGTAAAGGTTAAAGGCTATTATGAAATTGGCAGGTACACTGTTCACTTTTCTGAATTTTCATTTTTCGACTTTTTTTATCTTTAAGAGAAGACACAATTCTTTATTATTTGACCTTCATTTTATAGCATAAAATGAATTAATCGAAAACCTTCAGGTCAGCTCATTAATTCTGTTGCCTCCCTCTTTCTCATTTTTTCTTCTAAATTGCAGCTCAGTTCAAATTCTGAGCTGCAAAAAGAATTACATCTTGAATAAGATTTGATTTGCGCATAATTTTTGCTTTTTTATAATTATTCGCATAATTTTCATCATTTATTTTTCAATTAAATTTACGGTCAACAAAATAATTTTGGCAATTTACGATTGCATCCTGGACAATTCACTTCGATTCTTAACTTATATAATGAGTTGATTTAATTATATAATGAAGTGATTCGTTAATTGCGAATCACAAGTTCTAACTTGTAATGTGCTTAGCCAAAAGCAACATTTATGCTTGCTTTTGGCTAAGCACATTACAATAAACATAGCGAAAAATAAAAAAAAAAAAAAAAAAAAATCAGCCCATTTCAGAGACGGATCCGTGCGCTAACTGTAGCAAGCTTTTAATGAGTGCTGCAGAATTCTTAACAAAACTTGAATTAACTTATGGATCAACACCAACAACACAAGAATCAAACCTCAGCAATTTCAGTCGATCCATTTTGACAATGCAAGAACCGACAGCGAAAACAAATGTGGGGCGCTACACTGAAAGGTATAGAAGAAAAAAATTTTTGTCAAATTTCCATTACTTTTCCAATGGTTACAGTCCATTCCTGTTTCATTTCAATTCTTATTACCGTTCTTATTCATTTGCATTTAGTTTTAATTTTTTTCATTTTTCCCATATTTATTTCATTTTAAACAAGTCAACGAAAATTTAAAAATTTATGAGTCCTCAGCTATTTATTTATTAAAATTATTTATGGAAATGACAAATTTGTTAAGTAATTGAACATAATTTTGGAAGAAAAAGAACATGTAAAAAGGGGAGAGAGAGACAGAGAGGAGAGAGAGGGAGAAGCGGCTAATTTATACGTTTCTATTTCAGGAAGAAAGATAATCAGGAGCTTGTTACACTTATATCTGGTTCCGCTTTTGATAACAAAGGTTCGTATTCTTGATTTCATATTATAGGGGATTTCGGCAGAAAACGAAGTATTAATTGCAAATATTTCTGAAAAAAAAAAACCAAGAAGTATAATAAATGCTAAAAATTAAAAGAAATTAGAAAAAAAAAAACAGGAAATACTCCAGTAAACAAGCATTTATCAGATTTATCAGATGATGGTTATGCTGATAGAGAGAAGAAACTACTTATTACTCGCTCTCTTTTCATTTAAAATAATTAAAGCTTTCAGTAAAACCTGTCGTGTCAGCATCACCCATGTTGCAGTTGCAACGTAAGGTATACATATTTCATTTCACCCTGAAAGTCACCATCAACTCAATAAGCAAGAGATAGCATAAAATTCACTGCGATTATTTTTCTAATTTTATAATCCTTTATTCATCTCATTTCATAAATTAATCGGCCTTCCGTTTGACCGAAGTGACGCACTAATTAAGAAATATTTTCAAAATAAAAGTAATCAAAATCTGAAGCGTTTCAAGAAGACTCAGCATTCGAAGATGCTATAACACCCCTCAACTGGGTACAGTCATCAAGAGTAAACATTTGTCCGTCTCCTTATTTGTTTTACGCCTGCCACTGTTTCTCAAAATGTTAATTTCTTTTAAGTCCTTTCAATTTCTCCTAATTTTAATTGCAGTGTCTCCAATTTTTCGAATCCCAGTAGGCGACCACACTTTGAATGATCAAAAATTTTCCAAATGATCATAAACTGTGAACCTAAACACAATTTTTGCAGTCATCGGTGGAAAAACAGGAGGAAACGATAAGTAAACTAAAAAATGGTAAATCTAAGAAGAAACCTGAAACATATGATACAGCCAAGAAAGCAATAAAAGCCGAATCACTGTCACCGAAAAATCGCGAAAGTGAGCAAGGAAAAAAAGAAATCGCGGAAGATAATTCGACCAAGTTAGAAGCTACAGTAGCAGATATACGCACACCAGGAAAGATGAGAATTAGTTAGTAGCACCAATATTTGCGCTGTACTTATGTCATAATCCTAGTATTCTTGATATAATATTATTATCTGAGCCGACTTACCTACACAAATTCCCACATATTATCTCGATCTCATCCTTCTTATAGGTATCGAATAAAATGGTAATTTAAGAAATTTTCTTTCTCACGAATTTTTCTGGAAAATATCTGCAGAGTTAGAGAAGACTGATGAGGTTACTGCAGTAATGCCGAAGCCAAAGAGTATTTATGAAAGTGATCAAGTGGGGAAATCGAAAAGGAAAAACAAGCCTGCGTGAGAACAAAAACCAAAGCGAATGAAAAATAACGCATCGATATCCCTGCCACAATTGCATTTTTTAGGATTTGTCGAATCTTCACTCTCGAACACAGCTATTCTTCCACATTCCATTGGCTTTATAATGCATACAATCAAACTTCCAGTAAACTGGAACATATACATTTATCATAGTGAAACGTAAAATAAGGCTGAGGGAAACTCAGATTGTATAGATATTCATTAAACAAACGGTAGCAAACACAAGTATGACAGAAACATAGACTGGAAACATGATTTACATTTCTTTAAAGGAAGCTGTCAAAGCAAAATGTGGAAACAGCGACTAACATTTTTTAAGAGAAACTATCCATATGAAATAAATGTGCAGGAAAATGATTTAAAAAAGGAAAAAAAAACCAGCTAGACGATCAAACAACAATGCATCACTTCATGTTCATATGTTAACCTTTTATCGTTGTATGCATAATAAATTTTGGTTATCGAATAGATTTCTGCGTGAGTAGCATCTGCTTGCTAGTACAGAAGGCTTAATATTTGAATTATATAGCGTCATAGCTATCTGTGATGCTAGATTATGAGAATGTCCCCAAACGGGTTTCAATTTATTTGAAATCTGCACAAATTCACAAAAATAAGTCATAAAAGATTGCAAAAAAGTTACATACCTACCGACCCTGTCTAACAAGTGTGTCGCAAAGAGAAAAATACCAATATCATGAATTCAAAAAAAAAAAAAAAAAAATTCAGAATCCAGAATACCGCTGAAAAATCCACCGTTTTAATGTGGTGATTAATTCAGGGACTCAGAATGAGCAAAGAAATGGAGGGACGACGAGAAGGTGGAAGGGAAGAATGAAAGCTACAGACCGTAAAACAGGAAAACAAGATAATACATGAATAAACAATGCAAAAATTACTAAAGTGTGAAGCTGATTCTAAACTTGCAATGTATTCAGCAGGTTATAGTTATACAATCCAAAATATACAACAGTTGAAATGAAAAATATATACTGATCCCACATAAAAAAGGGTCATTGCAATCATCCATAATTCTAAGCAAGAGAGAGAAGCGAAGAAACAACAAATTAGAATTGAAATTCGAAATGAACTGCATTTCCTCAAGATTACTGAAAACCAGCAAAAAAGAATTTAAGTGTTGAACAAACCTGAAGATAACCTGTACCACACGTACACTTTTGCATACGCAGGCTAATTTTCCTTCTACAAACTATTAACTCATTAATAAAAAGTATTCTGATCAGAAAACGAAATAAACACTTCGAATAAATAGAAATGATTTTCAATTTTCGGTATCAATCAATGACAGAACGAAAGAATAAATGAGAGCACAAACCTATTTCAAAACTTTAATTTGTAATCTATAACAATCATTCACTGACTATGAGCAAATGGACTTTCCACCTGAATAGAGGGGGAGAAAAGCCAAGAACAATCTAAATAAAAAGACCACCTAAACATGGCAAAATGTACATGCAAAACAGGAAACAATGAACGAAAAGTTACCTGTAATGAACAACTAAGCGGAAAAACATGTGATGAATCGGTAAACCGGAAGAGATGCATTGTTATTTGCAGATCGTCACAAATGTGAGGTGACTCATAAGCAATCTCTCACTCTGCCAGAATTATATCAACCAACCATCGATGACGTCAAAGGAGCAGTCATTGACTCAGTCTATAATTTGATTTACTCCAGTAAGACAATTGAACAGAAGCCCTTAACTACGAAAAATTTGGACACTCTTTAACATTCAAGTAAATAAACTGAATTTGGAAGTAAAAAGATCGGAAACTGAAAGAATTAAGACCTGAAAATCAAAGTATATAAAGCGCTAAAACATTTAGGTCTTAAAGGAAATATTAAAATTTGGAGCATTTACAGCAGCTCAGGGATAACGATCTAGAATATGTTGTTTATAACACAAAATCATAAATGCCTACAACCATCTAAGGACAACGATTGAGTTTTGAGAATAAAAACGCTATTGCATTTACTTTTAACAGTCAGCATCTATAATTTTTTTTTTCGAATAAAAATTACCGGTATACTTAGTAAAGTACTTGATCCAGCCGGTGGCGGAGCACTAACAGGATTATACTTCCACTGCTGTTCCTGATCAATGACAAGTTTCACACCACGCTGAATTCCGTTTGAATTAGATGAAGCTGAAAATTGAATTCATAAAGCTTCCATCAAGAATGCCATACAAAAGAATAATTATTTATGGAGAAAGGGTATCTATTGAGCATAATTTAAGAATACAAACAACTGAAAAAACACTATTTCGGAAGCGAATTACGAAAGGTATGTTGAATTTATACTACACTATCAAAAAAAAAAAAAAAAAGACGTACAATAAAGAAAAGAAACAAGAACCAAAAAAAAAAAAACGTTTACGCGACAGCTTATAAAAAAAAGGGAAAATGAGTTGAGAAAAGGAAGAACATTCCAATTCCCAAATGATACATAAGCACTACAATCTTTCTATAAACACTGCAATGGTTAGAAAAATTGATTCCCACCGTCAGCAAATGGATCCATATCGGCATCAACTTCTTCTACAGTACGTCTGTATACCGGATTGTCCACATGAAGCACTGCAAAGCTTGTTGGCCGCTTACGGTACCACAAATAACCCTTAAAATATTATGACTCTCAAGCACTTAAAAAAAAATAAAAATAAAAAATTTTCTAATATTCCGGTCAAAAAATTAGATGTTATTCAAACAGGCCCAAGAGAAAATTTGAAAACATGATGTCCCCATTTGTACTTTCAAGAAGTAAATTCATCAAACGTTAAAAGAACTCGTCGTTATTGCCAAAGAAAATAAAAGCCTATTCTATGCTCACTATTTAATACTACCAAAATTAGAAATCCACACTTACCGCTACAGCTGCAGAAGAAACAACTAGTAGCAAAAATATCGAGGAGAAAGAAAAGGGAGATGATCCTTCTGACTTGCCACCTAAAATGTAACATTAATGGAAAAAATAAAATAAGATCAAGTAAAATAGATTAAATTAAAATAAGAAGTGAAACTAAATTAAATATTCATTAGAGACTTGATCAAGAAAGTATTTTGCTATTACAGGTAAATATTCAAGAGAGATCTTGAAAGCATACATTTCCGCTTCCATTTCAGGAAGCAAATTCATAAAAAATCAGAAAAAAAAACATGAGGAAAGCTTCACCTTCACTAGCAGCCGATTCTGAAACGCAATAATTCTCATTTTCCAAGCTTACAACGAAGCCATTCATACAAGCACATGTATACGGCCGCCCTTTCAGATGAAAATGAGCATCTTTGTTTACCGCTAAAGAAAATCAATTTTCATTTAATAAGTTTACAAAGACATAACTCAGGGTTCCCGTTATTAGAAATCCAGAAGATAAGGAATGATCTATTTGACTTTCGTGCTTTTAATCAAAGCTACATACACTAAAATTCAATAATTCTGGAAAGTTAATCCTGAAAATGATTAAAGTAAATTTTTCAAATAAAAAAAAAAAAAAATAGAAACTGTTCCTGAAGTTGGCATCGTAAGTAAATCCGCTTAAGAATAAAAAACGGTGAAACAGATCGTAACACAACCAAAGATTTCCATAACACGAATAATGGAAAACATACGTAAGTGAGCCCTAGGAAGACAAATATGTTCACAATCATGGCTAGCACATTTATTAGGATGATCTGGTTGAGCCAATTCATGATATACCCTAACCGTCATAGGGCCAGAAACACCATTCATTACCTGAAGGATTATGGAACAGATATCACTGTTAGTAAACAAAAAAGAAATCGAAACACAGGTTTTCTAAATTTCATTATTAAATTTTGAAAAAAAAACGCTTGAGAATGAAAAATCTGTAGCATCAAAAAAGATAAATGTTGCTTACCGTTTTGAAATCGCTCCCTGTAAATTTATTGGCAGTAAGAACTCCTTCCTGATCCCAATCTGTCCAGTAGAGACGCTCCTCGAAAACAGTTAACGAAAACGGGTGCTTTACACGCTCATGTGAACGAAGCACAAGCCTAATATGTTGTCCCCAATAATCGCAAGACATAATTAACTTCACTTTGGCATCTGCCCAATAAAGTCTTTGTTCGAGGATATCCAAGGCTAAACCATTCGGCCATTTAATCATTTCACCAGAAATGATCGTCTGGAAAAAATTCTCGCTTCAATCGCAAAATGAAACACCGAATTTTATGGCCTTTTAAACAATCAAGATAATGCGAACTGTAATCAAGAAAATTCACTTTTTTTCTCGGAAAAAAAACCAGAAAACATTAACACGAAACATGCAAATAAAAAATGAGTCAACACTTGCATCCACAGAACAGGAGTTGTCATATGCATACTTCTAAAATGATGCTCTTTGAAAAAAAAAAAAAAAATGCTTTCTAAAATAAATTCTTTATATAATATATGTTGACATGAAAACATTTTAATAATCAGTACTGAAAAATTAAAAGTGAAACTTTTGGGAAGCTTTTAGTTTAATTACCGTTCTGTTGTTGCCATCCATACCAGCTCGTTCAATTCGAGCACTCAAACCCCAATCAGTCCAGAAAATCAATCCTCTTAATGGATCTACAGCAATCGCACGTGGTTCATCAAGATTCTCAGAAAACAAAGTTCGCCTTTTACGCGTTACCAGGTCCAAAACATTGATCTATAATCAACAGAAATTAAAATCAGTTGATAGCTTATGACTGTCAACTAAGTGGTTCCATTTTTTAAATCATCTGCAATGAAATCACAAAAAAATTTTGCTTGCCTGGTCAAGACCAGTGTCAGTCCAAAATAACAACTGATGGACCCAGTCAACTGCTAAACCGTCCGGCGTAGAGACGTCCTTATCAATAAGAGTTATATTATGTTCTCCTTCAGCACAGCCACGTACATCTTCCAAAGTCTTCAACCCTTTCCCCATATGGCATATCATAATCTTCTCCTGCGAGACATCTGACCAAATTAGTGTGTCGTTCCTTAAAAAACATACAAATTTAAATTTTTAAAATTAAAAGGAACAATAAATAGACGGCAGAGGTCCTCCTAGAATTAGAAAATTAAAAACAACCTTCCAGGATACTAAAACATAAGAAAAAGAAAAACGCATTTAATTGTGGATCGTCGCCGATCTTTATGCAGATATTTCTTTGTTTCTGATTTCAAATTCCTTAGCCGTTAATTTTTCACTTAAATGCAACTGCAATGATCGCCGTAAGGAATAATTACAAACATCTAAGCCATAAAATTTTGCCTCACACGGTGTGCAGATCTTGTCAGCACAAAAATTACTTCATCTTTAATTATTCAAAATATAAAATAAGCAAATTTTTGGAGTAATTCTAAATATTCCGATCAACTAATTACATAAATTAACTCGCATATAACAAACCTGCATCGAATCTCTATAAAACAATCTCTTTCCACTGCATTCTCAAATGACATGTCTTTATCACATTTACTGCCTAGAAGAGTACAAAGACTTCGCTAACCTGTGCAGAAAGTCCATTGCTACTGCAGAATCAAGCTTCGCAACAAGTGGCTCATATTTATTTGTAACCAAATCAAATCTTCTGATAGCAGCTCTATTTGAAAGCAATAGCAATGGATCGCTACCTTTTGCTCGACATACACCTCCACTTTTGTTTGTATTGCTGGTCGATCTACAAATGGCACATCAATATAATTTTATTCTGATTCATTAACACGGCACTGAATTAACAGGGAATAGAAAGCCATATATTCGTTTTCTTCATATCCACTATGTAAATTTTAAATTATGGCACCTGCCCATCGTGAGGTGATAGCCAGGATAAGAAAAAGAACTAGAAAAACTCACCAGTCATGTAAATGTAAAAGTAATACATGAAAGATAACCTGCCCATCGTGAGGTGATAGCCAGGATAACATTCACAAACGTATCCACCTGGCAAATTGATACATTTTTGGGCACATATTCCAATTTGGGAGCACTCATCGATATCTGGACATAATGCGTCAGTTAGTTAAGCAGCAGAAGAAAGAAGAAATTTTGAAAAATGCTGAAATAGAAAATGTGATTATTGAAGATATTAGAACTGCTGGAGTTCGAAACAGTCTGAAACAAATATTTACTTCCCAATCTCTTAGCCTCACTTCCATTATTTATTTGAAAAAAAAAACCCATAAAAATTAACCTTTTTTCATTAAAGGTATGACCAAGTCAAACGTCCTCGATACTCTGTCTCTACTAGGAAATTATTTCTACTGTCAAACCAATCTTCATTTTCATGACAGAAACCTTTTTTCAGTTATATTTCTATCTAGTATGTTAATAAGGCTAGCAGTATACTCAGTGGAAATTTACAATTTCTGATGATAGAGAAGAATAAAACGATTAGATATGCCTCAATTAAAATATGAATGGTTTAGCAAACAGCATAAATTATACAAAAACTTCACTCATCACAACAACCTCAATGGAAAAATAAACTAACCTACACAACTCCTTCCTTTCAGCTCAAACCCACGAGGACAATGACAAATAGTACCATTAAAATTTGTTGTTCGACATTTGCAGTGATTGTTTGATGAGTCATCGCACAGTGCTGGAAAAGCATTCTGGTACAAAAATGAAATGGCAAATAGAATACCGAGCATATGCTACAACTATTATATGCTATTTCTGCCTACTGAAATCTCCTGGAATCTGATTCAGTCAACACGTTATAGTGTACTAAAACAATGGAAGTGGGCACTGCTGAAGTGTCTACCAAATTTTCACAATCTAAAAAGACCCTGCTGCTCTATGATTAAGAACAAACATTGAGATTTTGAGGAAAAAGCTTGAAGCATCTTCCAGATCGGAGATGTAATATTATGGTTCAAATTAACTAAGAAGAAACTGATCAAAAAATGGTAGATTGAAAATTCGAAGAGAAATATAGAATGTCTGCTTAATAATATTTCAATAAAGAGCAGATGAAGATATCATTTATTTCCAGCCTATAGGAAAAACGAGAAAAAATTCTGCTTACTTAAATTAAAATGAGAAGAACAAACGGATTTCAAGCAATCATTATTTGGTTTTCCATCAACGCACAAATCTTCCAGTTTAATGCACTGCAGAGGAGTTCCTGGGCAACGATATTCCGTATTTTCGTCGCATTGCTCCGCTGAAAAAATAAAAAAAAAAAAAAAAAAATACGAATTAACATTATTATCGTGATAGCCACATCTATTTTGTTAAATGAAAATCTTCTAATGATAGAGCTGAAAGATGCTATTCGCTTGTATAATACAATCCTTTACGATGAAAACTATTATAGCGTTATCTCAGAACAGAACAAGGGGTCAGTAAAAATTAATCAAACTCTTTTCTGCTTTTGGAAAATGCAAGTTAGATAAGAGAATATCGGGTTACTAAAGAGTAAAAAAATGCCGAAAGACTCCAATGTTTTGGATTCGAAATGATTCGAACCAAAGGAAGTTTTATATCACATTACCATACTACTCATAAAAGATGATCACTACTACTTTTTCCTGCAGAAACAATACATGCAACATACTCTTGACAGGTACTATGCAATCTTTCTCATCCGTTCCGTCAAGACAATCATCGAAACCATCACACCATTTGCTCGCAGGAAAACACCTTCCCATATCGCAAGTTTTTTCATTAGCTGTACAAGCACGCTTATCGCCTTAAAATAACCATATCCAATATATCTCATTACCTTCATTTCTACGAATATCACGATTACCTTAAACCATATTACTCATTTATTTACTTCATCTCTTACTGCAAAAATGACGAAAAACCAACTTTATTATGGTGCAACGAACTACAATTTGAATAGCTTTCCACCTCAAAGGATGCCAATTTCCATCAAGAGCAGATGATGCTGTTCATTAAATGTACGTATATTAAAAAACACACTTAAACTTTTTGAATGTCAAAAGCGAAATATTACAGTTTTCTTCATCCGAACCATCCGCACAATCCATTTCACCATCACACTTCCATGCCTTGTTGATGCAGTGACCTCCATTCCGACACCGAAATTCCTGAATATTTAATTAAGCTCTCCAAATTGTTAACTCTTATTCAAAATAAGATAAAGAAGGTTTTAGTCAACTAATAATCAATAGGAAAAATTATACAAGTAACATGTTTATTGATAATTATACTTTAAAGAATGGCAAATTAATTCTTCCCGCAACTTTTTAATCGAGACTTCAACAATTTGATGTTAGACAATAGTATATTTTCAACAAATACTGTACTTCACTTAAAATGAGAAATAAGTAAAATAAGATGGAAGGATAAGAATTATATAATAATCAACCTTCAATTCTCTGAAAACATAACTTCTGACTACCAACGCAAATTAGTTTTTGCAAAGTAAATAGATTTAAAGAATACTTCTCCAGTATCTCTGCTATCATAACGAAAACTATGCAAACGTGTTATAAGTTGAAAAAAAAAAAAAAAAAAAAAAAAAACTTACAAAACTATGATGACATGTGACCATGTGTGGATGCTGACTTATGACTGCACCTATATCAGAACATTCCATTTCATCCGAATGATCCTTACAATCCGCTTCACCATCACAAACCCACATTCGAGGAATGCACGTCCCACCTGATCGACACTAAAATAAATTCTTCACAAAACAAATGGCAATGGTAAAAAAATGACACCGACCACAATAAGATAACGGTTTATCAGCAATTAGCAGTTTAATTTGGCTACAAATATCCGAATTAAATAAGACCTGAAACTTCTCCGTAGCGTCACAAGTTGTATTTGGGCACTTTTCATGATCCTCATCCGAACCATCACCGCAGTCATCATCACCATCGCAAAGCCAATTTTTAAATATGCATACACCGTTATCACATCTAAATTAGAATAAAATTTAAAAAAAAAGAGAGAAAAAGGAGTGCCGAGGAATACCCTCACAAGATGGAGACAGTCTTTCACATGAACGACCAAATGACAGAAAGTACAACTATACTGCTAGTGAAAAAAAAAAAAAAAAAAATGAAAAAATAAAGAAAACTTTATAAATCAATAACTGCAAATTCATACTGAAATTCGTTTGTCCCACACGTTCTTGTCTTCTGGCAATCCTTTTCATCGGACATATCTACGCAGTCATTTTGTCCATCACATTTCCATGTCATCGGGATGCACATTCTAGCATGACCTTTGTATTCTTCACAAACGAACTGATCTTTTTCACATGTTATATCTGCAAAGACTAAGCCTATTTTAGTTATGCTATTTCAGAAGTAAATGAAACTTTCCAACTAACAACAATGGCATCTGTATCCAATGATCAAGTACTAAATTAAGCTAGCGTGTTTCTAAGTCAGAAGTAAGGGGTGATCACTTGTACACAAAAAAGAAGAATCAATATTTGGCCACATGTAAATCATTGCAGAAATCTGTACTATGTCTACAACAATTTTTTCAGTACTACATCGATGTGTATACCTCTCATCAATTATAATTTAGTTTAGACAGTTTTCACAACTATATATTTTACATACTTTGACATCCTTTCTCATCCGAAGAATCACGACAGTCAGCTTCGCCATCACAAACCCAAGTTTTCGGAATACATCGTGCCGGAAAATCCCGAATTTTTGACGTATACAACGGAAGACCCGTTGAATCACCAAGACATTCAAATTCTCTATCCACTTTGCAAGATATTCGTGCTAAAACACAAAAAAAAATCATAATTTGGTAAAAAGTCGAACATTTTCCAAACTTAAACGGCAAGAATTGCTTGACGAATGTTCCAGTTGCCAAAACAAAAAGCAGAAATAAAAAGAAGGTATGTTTTCTATTTTAGAAGGAAACTCGATGCAAAGGAATTTATCTATTAAAAAACTCAATGAAAAAAAAATGCCTGAACCTATACAGCACACATTAAAAACGATTATACAACGGATACCTTGAAGCATATGAACTTACAACATTTTTCTTCATCGTCACCATCCGGGCAATCTTCGTCACCATCACAGCGCCACGAAAGTGGGATGCATCTCCCACTGTTACACTTGAACTGATTCTCAGTAGAACATTCTATAAAGAGTAAAAAAAAGTCACTATTCTCAGGGCAATAATCTGAAATTATTTTGAAAAATATTTAAACCATAAAAAATCTACTTATAATTGACCAGACAAACTATTGCCCTTTACCTGAATTCACAATACCTTACAAACTATCAGTTTTAACTATTCACATCCGATACACGCACCGTGGGAGAGTTAACGCTAAAAAATTCACCTTTATTTCCTGTTGCAGTAATACCTTCAAGATATTCCACTGATGTAACAAATATGAAAAGTGTAATAGGTATGACCACTTTTGAAGATTTTGACATTTTTTTTTCGTCCGTATAACAGCAGCAAATGCAGTTCTATGATTGTTCCATGCAATCAAGTACCAATTGTAATCGGATAGGTGATCGATAGAGTAAAGAAATGAGGCAAAAGAAGGATGACCAAAACTGATGCAGTAAAATCGGTCGATAAATTATGACACGTTTGTTTGATGATCACTTGGTGAAGCTGATAATAACACCGTCGATACCTTTCTTCGCCACAATTATTTTGATAGCAATTGATAAATGCAAATGAAAGCGTATGAATTTACAAACGTATCTGAAGTAAATAATGGATATTAATGAATTAAAGCTAAGCTTGAATCTATATAATAAATTACCACAAGCTCTATTGCCGCCATTAAAACAGCTGCAGCAACAAAACTGCCAAAATTATCGAATCGAAATAACCATATCACGAATGAGAAGAAGACATCTTCCACTAATTATTTTAATAATAACAACAGTATTGCTAATTACTATAACATATATATTAACGCATATTTAATGGTAAATAATGTCCATAGTAAAGAGTTCAAAATGCAATAAGACTGAACGATAAATATATAAAACAACTATAAGAAGAAACAAGTATACACTACATGCACTGAAATTTTCATCATATTGATCAACTGACACAATGGTGCTGCTCGTCAAAAGCGATTCTTACACATGGGATCAATGTAAAATGTTCAATAAGCTAATACTGAAAGTTGGAAGTACCACAGTGGCAACTGAAAGCATCAAAAGCTGAAAAATTTTTGGGGAATAATGATGAAGGAGCAAACATTAACAATGAATCATAAAGATAATGGAGTGATAAGAGACTGAAGAGGCATGAATAAACGAACACTTTCAAAGCAGAACAAGTGGGAGCGGAACAGAAGTGATTGCATGAGGAAGAAAGGAAAGGAATAACGAGCGGGATACAAATTAACAGTTCATTAAGATATGATAACAATTAAAATATATAGCAGCATCGAAATAACACACAAACTAGTTCCAAATGTTAAAATTTGAAGGAAGAAGAAAACGAAAGGTCCTTTGAAAAAAAGAGAGAAAAATAAGAAGGAAAGAGAAACATAATGAGCATTCTTTTTCTTTTTCTCTCAAGAATTAATTATGCTAAAATAAAAAACAATAACTGCAGAAAATTTCTGGATGAAAATTTAAAATAATAGAACTTAATCTACAAAGTTTGACGTGGAGAAAAATCTAAAAATTTGGAAACGATATACCATATCGATATTCTGTACTTTTCAATGTAGAAAACTTCTTTACATTTTTTATCTGGCCACTAAATTTACAAAATAACGAATTTTTACATAATGGTGATCATGTTAAGACATATTTTGCACCATTTAATGCATATTCATTCACGTAAGTGGAGTAAGGTCCACGTGATGACTACTTCTCGCAGTGTTTCAAATCATGAATATGCTGATAACATGATAAATATAGCATTTTCTGCCCTGACATATCACTCTCATACAACGTATATACTGCCACATACACATACACATGCATGCGCACACACATACACACATGCATATGTATACATATCCATCTCCACATGAACATAAAGCGTATACATTGTTGATATAAGTAAATATAGGCTGCATACATAGTTGTTTTGAGATATAGTGACATACAGCAACATACACTGACATACAAGGAGTAGCAAAAAATACTGCAAAAGAGCTTGAAGGTGTGCAGAGCAACTGATATCACCGTCGTTGGTGCTTTGAAACAATGATCAGGGAAGAATCGATAGAGAGCAGAAAATACTCTTCCAGCAGATGACAGTGCAACAGCAGTGCCGGAATGCAAAACGGATCACGTTGCTTCTCATCTTCCGGATTACTACGAAACGAACAGATGAGATCGGTCATTCTGGTATAATAATAAGAAATGGCAATCCACTGATCTATGCTTCATGAAGCAATGATTTATCACTAAATGTTAGCGAAAGAAGAAAAGACGTCTTTTCCCAACAAATTCTTTCCTCATCAGTAAATTGTAAAACAACCATTAAATATATCCAGATGACACTGCAAAAGAAAGAACGGAAGGAATGTTTTTGATTGCTCTGAGTTAAAGGAGTCAGTGAAGTAGTACCGTCACGTTACACATAGTATTATCATATAAAGTAACGCCGTCAAATAAAGCAACGTTACGTAACGTGGCGCTGACACGTGAAAAGCAGCACCACCACGTGAACAACTTTTGCTACATCACAGAAAGATTATTTTTCAGCCAGGACGTCCAACCATCTGAACAATCACAAAAGCAAACAGCAACATGTATACGTGATTCACGAAAATGCATTCCCAATCATGTCAAACACAGCAAGGAAACCGGGAAGGCAACAGGTAGACCGGGACATCCGGAAGCAATAGCGATTAATCAGTAACGACCCGGACGAGTCCCTCTTTTTGACTCGTCCATAAAAGAAAAGGTTGAAGATGTGTGGCAGGTAGAGGGTGGCTCGTTAATTTGCTGAGTAATTAGGTTAAGTTGAGGTGAGTAGTTCTTTGTCTAGTTAGAGCAAATAATATTATTGTGAAGTTAATGAGAAGATAAATTAGATTACATTGGAAAGTTGATAAGAGCGAAGTAGCGGCAAGATAGTATAACAATTACAAGTTAATTAACCTTATTAAAGCATAGTTTTTAATTTCCTATCAGTCGATCACTGCATCATATAATATGTGAAGGGTGACTTGAAACTCAGTATAATCTGGAAGAAGAAGCAAAATATCAAAGAACTTCCTTGAATGTATGATAACATATCTTGTAAAATCAAATAGTCTCATTAAATTACAGAAGAAAGTCGTTTGGATCCAAAGAACCAAGTACTTGAATAATTAATTAAACTCAATTATATAAGCTAAAGCAAGCAGAGGTGTTGTTGAGAATTGTCTTCAAATGAAACTTTCCATAGATTTAAAAACTTGAAATGAATCCTTTTGGAAAAGTTAATGCGGAAGAAACTTAACCTAACGGAGGAAAAATCGTTTGAAGTTAATTTCAACAGCCAGGAAAGTAGCAACATGATGGATTGATGGTGTTGCTTATCTCGATGCCAACAATTTTATAGACTATACTAGCTAGCAACACTAGTCACTAGCTCAAAACAATCTATCCAAACATTTCCTAGACTTCTGTCATCATCACCATTATCGAGATGATGTTGATGATGATGATGACAGTGGCATCATCGATACTGCTCATGGCATTGGTGACAGAAGGCAAAGCATCCATATAACATTCCGATATCAGCTTCACTTGGCTCTCATTTTCATCTCTCTAGTCTTTCCTCACTCCTTAGCAGCTAACGATATGACGTTTTCATTATTGTTATTATTACTGCTATTAATGCCATCATCATTAAAGAAATTAAGACAATCGACAATAATTTCATCACTAGAAAAAAATGGGTCTTACAAAGTATTTACTTTTTCTCTCGGATTTTCCCGTGCAAATGCTAGGAAAAGTAAATTTATGCTAACATTACCCGTTTTCCCTGGTGATGAAGTTGGTGATAAAAGTGTTGTCGATTGTCCAAATCACACAATCTATTATGATTATCATTCTTGTTATCATCAAAATTGTCGTTTTCATTCCATCTGTGACACTTTTCTCAATATCAGCAGAATACAGATGTCCCTACTTTTCGGGAAGCCTTTATATATTATCATGTACAGCTGAAGCACAAGATAAAAGTATAAAAGCAAGGAGGAAAAGAAGCGGAAAAGTCTTTTGAGCATCAAATAGATCTTCATTGATGGATGTTGGTCATTAAACATGTTGTAATTAGCCGTAATTAGCTATCATGTTGCATAATATTTTATTCTTTAGTCGCATTAAATGTTTTGGAAAGAATAAATATTTTTAACAAAAGCAAGAAATTTAACAATTCATCTTCAATTATGCGCTGGNGAATAAATATTTTTAACAAAAGCAAGAAATTTAACAATTCATCTTCAATTATGCACTGAAAAAAAAGCACTTATCTATTCATTCCTTATGAGTTATTTTGTTTATTAATCAAATCATGTTACTTTAAATTAATTAATAACAAAAAAATAAATTTGAAGAAGGTAACAGAAATACAAAGGAATTTCGCAAATAATTATTTGAATCCAATGAAGAAAATGATAACATATTTGATTAGACATTTTGATGTTCTACCATCAGATTATTGAAGAAAAACTTATTAATCATCCTTTTATCATTGAATTACTGTAGTTCAATTCTTTCATCGATGTTTAATCTTTTGAAAAAAAAGTTTTTCTTTCTTTTTCTTCTTTCACGTTATTAACTGAAATAATATGAATGTGACAGGAATTAAGGGAAAAAATAGTTCCTTCGTAGTATATTTCCATCGAATGATTTTCCTTTCTAATTCACCGCTCCATCATGTCCTGTTCAACAATTTTGCTACAAAAAAAAAAAAAAAAAAAAAAAGATTGAAATTGAGAAATGAAAATCAGAAGAGAAGAAGGAAATTTGTATGGAATGTTTGGCGAATTGAAACTTGTCCAATTCTTTAACAACAAATTTTAACATTTTCAATTTATCATCAGCCGTTTCCATCTCTATTCGTTTTCAGTGAATCGTTGTTGATGTTTCAATTTTCAGTTATTCAATTCGATCATCAATTTATGAGTTGAATCATTTGAGATAAACACCAAGCAGTTCATGTGGTGGGAATGGGAAATCTTTTTATTGAACATTTCACTGATATCGTTATCACAACTGTTAAAGTAGATAATAGGAAAAAAAAAAATAAAAAAGAGATTATTTTATTCCAACTTCATAAAAAAAAAAATAATAAAAAGCGAAATAATTACTGAACTGCAGTAAATCTTTTTATTTCAACGTAACTACTACCATAATCTTTCCTCAAAAAAAAAAAAAAAAAAAAAAAAAGAAAGAAATTCCAACTATCTAATTGCTGAAAATAGCAAAAATTATTCGGTTTCACTTGAATGTTTCTCAAGATCATAACTTAGTAGTAATTAATTAAGCTAATGATAACTAGCAAGAAAAGTTTAATGGGCAGGAAAAACATGAAATTATAGTGCTATTTCACCTTTTTGAAATCCTTTTATTTCATCATTCATTGTCCATATTACTTTTTATTGTCTTTTTTTTTTTTTTTTCGAAAATTTGTCATCATTAAATGGTACGTCATATTGTTATTTCAGCTTATATTCCATAAATTTTATTTTGAAATCCAATGTAATCGTATTTTGAATGCAATTGTATTCTTAAATTTGATAAATTTTTTGTTTAATATTATTAATGCTTGCCTTATTTAATAAATGTTTTGAAACGAGATTCGCAACTTTTTTCCTATTTTTTTTTTTTTTTGGAACAGAAGAATGGAAAAAGAGACATGAAAATTTATACAAAATTCTTAAAAATCTTTTTTCTGCAAAAAATTGCATCATATATTATTTTCATGACATGTAAATCTTGCAAATTTATTACTGTTAATACAGTTTGCTTATTTTTAAAGTGAAATCGATTCAAGTCTCATCTTAAGAGGCGTGTGATAAGAAACATTTTACCACTGATTTTACAGACAGACAAAAATGGTTAAATTGATATATTTTTTTCTTTAATATAATTGAATAAATCCTTTTTCTTCATTTTAATTAATTTATAAATCCTAAAAGGAAAAAATGCTTCATTTTTTTATTCATCAACATTTTAATAACCTCCAGCTTATACAAATTTTATATAATTAGAATAAAAAAAAGAAAAACTTGAAGATTTGGAAAATTTCGATGACAAAATTTCAGAATTATTTGAATTACTATGATAATGCAGAACCTTAAATGAGACAACAACGGAAAATTTTTATAATATTTAAGGATTAGAGCAACTAATTTGGCTTGGAAATGGTTTAACCATTTCCAAGTGTTATCACTTTTTTCTTTCATGCAGTGTTAACATTTGGTGTACTGCTCAAATCCAAACGATTATCATATCAATAAAATAATCAAAATTTAGTTATGAAATTTGCATTTGGTAGTAATTAGCAATATTCCTTTCCCTTTAATTCGCCGAAATTATCTAATTTAGTAATTTCAAACAGATATTTTACAATATTAAATTGCTCACTTCATTTATCATCGACGTTATAGTCAAAATGTCAGTTCAAGGCATATCAACCACATTACACATCCATGTGGCTTAATCAACAATATCATCCGTTGTATCTTTATGTTATCATATCATTCGTATCTTTTGTTTTTATCGCACTCCATTCTGGATCAAATCACAAATTTTTTCAGTTCCACAAATGCAACCGTCCAATGGGAGCAGAGCGAAGAAAAAATTCTGATTTAATTAGCGGGTAGTGAACAAAAATTCCTTAATTACAGCATGTGTTTTCATCCAGGTTAATATTACCTTCATCAAAAAGATTTCTTCCGACAGGTTCGATGAATGTTTAGGTATACTTGGAAAAAGTAAAAAAAAAAAAAGAAAGAAAGAAAGAAAGAAATGAATGAAAATGTACGCAAAAATTAAAATCAAAAAGAAGGAAATTTTTATCAAACATCTAAAAAAAACACTGTCAAGACTGATAACACATGAAAGCATGATAAGTTAAGACAACAACGATGAATAATTTTTACAGATTAAATCGGCAATAAAACGCAATGGAAAAGTGGTAAAGAGAATGAAGGTAGGAATATGCTTTTTTTTTTTTTGGAGGAGACATAATGAAAACTTTTTCAATTTCTATTTATCCTTCTGAAATGTTAAATTTTCTCAGCAATTTAAAAAAAAAAAAATTCCAAAGAACAGATTAAAATGAAAAAAGCATTAAAGAATAATGACAGACATAGTTCACCGTCCATTATTGATATTATTAAAAAAGTTTCCGAGACCGGTGAGAATATTAGACCGACCGTTGTTACGCTTGTGTTCCGCTGCTTCCGCTTGGAAGCGACTTTCCTGAAGCTTTTCAAATGCGCTGCATCGTTTATCTTTGAAAATATTGGGCAGCTGAAATTACAACACTTATTCACTTCCCTTTTGAATTTCAGATTACACAAATTTGTGATACTTTTTTTGTTAAACTAATTTTTTCCTTTTACATTGAAAAAAAAAAAAAAAAAAAAAAATTAGAGAATAAAAATAAAAGAAATCTTGCCGCTCTATCCTATAATTTCATTTTTTTTTTGTGCTATCCCATTATAAAAATGATTATGATAATAAAATAAAAGCAAAAAATAATCATAGCACTGAGCAAATTTACTAATTCATATTTTAATTGGTACAAATTGGATTGTTCACAAAATAAAAAATTAGCTTTATAATTTTCCAGAGTGTGATCAGTATGTGATAGAAATAAAATATGATTTCAGGTGGTATACCGAATTAGCTGTGGTCGCAGCTTCAAATAGTAAATTTGTTTTCATTTTAGCTCCTTCAATTTCATAATCGACGACGGCATGTTGACATGCAAGTAGACGATCCGGAACCCGTTTCGAAACCCAATATTCCAGAAGTTCAGAATTAGTTGGTGTATACGAACCTTGCTATAAGAACAATTAAATTAAACTCATTTAAGATTGATTAAAATTTAATTCAAGAATAAACAAATTGAAATAATGCTTGTTCAAAATAGTTGCTCGTTGTAGGTAAACAAGATCAAGCAGATTTTAATCATCCAAAAGATTAATGATAAATTAAAAATTCGCTACCATCATGATTAAAATAACAAGAAAAAAAATGCTTGAAATAAAACTTCGCATACATCGATGCTATTAGCAGCAAGCCATTCAGCTATCATCGCTAACTTAAATGCTTTACCAAGCAATGGATTATCCAACTGTGCAAAAAATTCTTTTTCCATCTAAAAATACAAATTTTATCAGATGCATAAGTGTTAATCATTTCAGATCAATCATTTCATTCGTTTTTCATCAAGAAAACAAATTATTAAAATTAGCGATAACTAGAAATCATTTTACACTATTTCACTTTTTAAAAATTATTATTTAAAAAAAAAAGAGAAAGAAAAGAAATTTAATTTGCATAACACGGTAAAACAATCGGTCAGTGAATGGAGTCACGCTGAGATGATAATTCATAGAGATAAAACTGATATGTTTCAGGTGAATAAATATGAATTAATAAAATCATTAAGCTTTATCTCAGCTCTTGTTTCGCCTCTTTCATAGAATTTCATCCACACATCAACAGCTCCCTGTTTTTGCCAATAATCTTTCTGCCAAACTGATTTTGAAAATGCTGAACAGAGTGTGAATAACGGGTCTTCCGGTGGTGGACATAATTTAACGGTTAAGCGATAGGTACGCTCCTCCGTTGCTCGACACAAATTACCATCCGTATTTTCTAGCAATTTTAATTTCCTGAAATTAAATTTTATCGCAAAAAAAATGAAAAGTATGGCTTAAGTTTTTCCAAGCTAATTGAAAATTATTCATTTAAAGATTATAAAGGTTAACCATAATAATTAATTAGATAAATTAATACTAACTATCTTTCAATTATTTTCTTTTTTTCATATTCCCGGTAATAAAGATTGCAGCAAAAAAATAAAAATCAAATTAAAAAATAGAAAACAAAGTTGCGTTTGAATTATTTTTTCTTAGAAACGTTTCATTTATATTCAAAGCTTACTATTTGAAAATTTTGCATACTGATTATTAAAACAAAAGTATTTTTAATTTGGAATTAATTTTCTGCTTTTTAATTAGAAGAAAGGAGCAGAAACCTAGTATTCTTACACCAATCGCAGTAGTAACATTCACGACCACATGTTGCCACATCCATGCAACGTAACTTTCCAATTGGCTGAATCATTACATCAAGCTTCATTGCAAGGCGATTGATGTGAACTTCTAAAATTCAAATCTTTATGATTTTATTTGGGACATTTCAATTTGAATCAGACTTTAGGAATAAGAAAAGGAGCGTCTATCAGGAAGGATGCTACTGAGAAGATGTGATATTAGCTCAGGTAAACAGAAAGATAAAAAGTATTTTTGATTAGCTTGATATAATTTTGTTTACTTGAATATTTCAAAATTACAGACTTTTAAAAAAATAAATGCAATTAATTCGCAGTTTAGAAATTTAATCACCCACTTGGTGGTAATGTCACATCAATGGCCATATCAACACAATCAGGCCACGTCAGTTTCAACGTGTCACCATCTCGTTCCGATGGATGATGAAATGATGGATTTGCAAGTTTGATTGGATCCGTGCAATTTTTTCCAGTTATTTCCCGGCAACAAGATGATGTTCGAGAATCTTTTAATTTCGCAATGAATAAATTTTTACTTATCACTGCCTAAAACTATTCTTTATTTTGTTATTAGACGTAATTTGATTTGCAAAATTGAAATTCAAATTTATTCAAATTCTTCATCACTACTCCATCATATATTACGAATTTACAAAGGAAAGCGTCGAATATAAAGCTGTCTAAATCACACGATTTTTTTTCAAACTTAGAAAACTTTAATAAGAAATTTTTCTTCTTAACCAAAATATCATATTATATACAATGTAAATTCTCTTAATTTTTTTTATAATAAAAAATTGTGAAAAAATCTAAAGTGAAATTTTTTATGGACTAAGAAGAGTCTAAGGAAAAAAAGAGGAATTCAATAAATTATAAACTTTTCTCCCCATTTCTTCTTCATAAAGTACGAAAAAATAAACTTGTTATCACTATATACCTGATAGGAGTGATTATTAAGCTTCTGTACACTTCCCGTTGCAATGGGTACGTCCTTGTCGTTATAAATGATAGTGTTGCCCGACTTATCAGCGACAACTTTACCCACACTACGTCCTTGGGCATCATAACACTGTGAGATGCCTGGTGTTTCTGCTGAAATTGAAAAAAGAGAAGTAATGGATGACTTATTCCGGACAAATTTAAAAATGAAAAATGAAATAAACAAAAAGAATTGAAAATGAAATAGAAATGATAAATGACATGTTTGAAATAAAACGAAAAGATTAAAAATTTAAAAATTAAAAACAGAGTAAAATCAAAGCAAAGGTTTTGCAGAGTAAATAAACAAATAAATAAATAAGTAAATAAAAGAGAGAAAATATTTCAAAACAACATGAAGAATAACATATTTATCATCATAATCAATGCAAAATTAGCTCCATCGCTTCAAAATTTAGGCATTTCATGAAATAAAAAGTTTTAATTGTATATAAATCTTTTTTTTTTTTTTAAATTATTGAACCCAATTTCTCTTTAAACCTAATTCATGAGCTTAAAATTTTATTAATTCTGTTTCTTTTACCGCGAAATGATTTTGTGCAAAATAAGGATAATATAATATTTGAAAGTATAAAATGATAATTCAACTAATTTCATCAGTAGAGGTACTATAGTGTCTTATTTATACTTCATCCTCTAACAGCGGAAAATAAAATTGTTTACTGTTGTAATAAAGATAAGTAAGCTTTTAAAAGAAATAAGTGATAAATTTTATAAATTGTGTAAACTTGCAAGCTATATTAATTATTACTAATCAGGCGTAATTATTATTTTATGCAAAATATTGCATTCAGTACGTAAACTACAAATGTTTATTTTTCATTGTTTACACAAATATCAATGGCTGTATCGTAAACAACGTAGTGTAAAGCAAAAGAAATAACTATGAGTGAGTTGATGCAAGTAAAATCATTTATAGGAACATTAATTTAATAAAGTATTAATCGAAAGAATGATATGGGTCTAAAATTATCACTAACATTTAAATTTAATTACTGCAAATTTACGAGTTTATAAATCAGGAATATGCTAACATTCATATGTTATTATTTCTAAACATTTAAAGATAACAGATACTTTCGAATTATTAGCACTAGCACTCTTATAATTAAAAAAAAAAACCTTGAAAATACTTTAATCAGTTGTTAAGAAAAATTTCACTTTCACTTTTTTACATTTATCTTTTTGCATATTAAAATGCATTGCAACAAATATCATAAAAATGTAAGGAACTTGCGTACTTAAAACTTAAATGAGTAAAATTATTTAACTGAATAGTATAGTGATAAGTGATAGTCAAAGTTATCACTTATCACTATGCTATTTAGTTAATCAAATCTTTGCTATTTGATGGATCGGACAAAGAAGTGACAAAAATCCGCTACCTGTGCAGTGATATTTCTCAGATCGTCGACCAAATAATGATTGAGAAAATTCGTCCCCATCTTGGATGGTATCAGCTGACAAATAAGCGTCAACTTTACGGTTATCTTTCTTTATTGTGTATGCATATTTGCCACTCTTTCCTTTTTCCTATAAATAACAGACCAATATAATTTTGATAATATCTAAGAAATTATCATCAGTTGATAAAATGATATACTTTAAGACTATATTAAAGTAATGGTGGAGAGAAAATCTTTGGACGTGGGATATATTGAGATGATAAATACTAAAATTTGATATGACAGATAATAGTTGGGAGGTGGAGAAGATAAGTATTTCAAAACAAAAAGCAATAAATGGTCATTCAAAGTGATTGATTTGTCAAAAATAGATAGAGCATATTGTTTATTGATAGCAACTAGAAACATAGTATTACCGGATGGCAGGAGGGAAAAATTATCAGTCTGAGATCGCTAATAATTATTAAAAGTAAAATTTTAACATAAACTTAAAAGATGAATACCTTATCAGTATATGATAATGTCCCAGTACCTTCGTGTTCATCCTGACTATGTGGATTAAGTGCAAAATCAAAACGCTCATTGGTTGCCGCAAAGTCCGTATCTTTCGGATCCTTCAAGGAACCACGGGCAACCGTATCTAATGTATATTTTCCATCAGCTTTCAAGAACGCATGATGACCTTCATTGTCTTCCTTAGTTTTTATTTGACCTCTGGGGAAAGAGAAAAATGAAAATAATTATCCAATTTTTTTCTTTTTTAAAACTAATATCGGACAAAAAACAAAAAAAATTCCACAAATTTCATTTTGTTTATTATCGTTCACACATTCATTAAAACAAAGTGCTAAAAAAAAAACACTCCTACGAAAATACATTTGGAGCGTGATATTTGAAATCCAGATGTTAATTAACAAACGACTTGCGCAGACAAGAAACTTGTTTGTTTAGTACAATCTCAGTTAATTCAAACTTTTGAAATTATCACTTAATTTGATTTTTGTAGAAAAAAGAAAAACAATTTAATAAACTCATGAAGGACAAAAAAAGGAAACACCGAGAGAAAAGAAGCAAAGACAAACTTATGTCCCTCAACCTGCGCAATGCCACCTTTGTCGCCGAATCGTTGTACCTGTGCCCTCTGTCCATCACTTTCCGCCACAGCCATATTACCGCGTGCCGATGCGCTTAACTGTTTTCCGGAATTAATAAGATCAAGTATCACCTTTTCCGGATCACTTGCATCTAAGGAAACCTGAAAGAAAAAAGAAAAATTAAAACTTATTATATTAATTAAAAAAAAAAAATTATGAGACTATTTCTGCAAATTTTTTCATGATAATCTCACCAAAACAATAAGCAATTAATTATTCTTTAAGTTGCACCATTTTTTAGGCACGGAAAATGGTCCAACTTTCAATTAAATCAATTTACAAAGTTAAGCAAGTGTTACGTCATAAATATCATTACTAACTAAAGGGTGAAATTTTTTAGTGAAATTGAAACTGTGACAAAACAGCAATTAGCTTGTGTACTTGAAAAATGATTTAAGAATTATTGCAACATTGAATATGTAACTACTAGAAATAACGCACTTAAAAGCATAATTTAAAATGATTAGTAAACCAATATGTTAAAAACCTGACAGATTAAAATAGTGCGTTAATTAAAACGTTTAAATATACGAATAAAAAACACGAGAAAACAGGAAATGCTTAAATGCAATGCAAACATACTGAGAAAAAATGGTTATAATAATGTTTGAGATGCTAATCTATAGTAATAATACTACTAAAAGTGCATAACTTAAACTGTTATGGATATTGGAAATGAACAAAAGAAATGAATTTCGAATACCTTTTGCAAATGATTCTTATCCGGTTCTAGCCATGATGTATCCGCATCGATATGTTTCCGTTTCATCTCAATAGCAACATGATTTGGTGCTAATGTTGTTCCTTCTACTTTCGGTAATTCTATTAGTAATAATAAATTGATTAATGAAAATAACATTTTTTTCTTCGTTAAGAAGGAAAAAACTCAGTGACAAGTAAATTGTCCTCTAATTGCACTTCTCTTTTATATTATTATTATTATTAGTGCTGTTGTTGTTATCCACTTACTGATAATAGTAATAGTTATACGCAATTAGTAAGTCAGTAAAATACATGTAATATTGAATGATATCAGTGACGCGATGCTGATAATAGCAATAGTCAGTAGTTGTAATTAATAATAAATTAAATGAGTGAAGAAAAAAATTTAATCAGTAGTATTGATAAAGTGATTGGCAAGGAATGATAAGTGGATTGGTCGGTCAGAGTGTTGAAAAGGTGAAATTTAAATGGTTTTGAACGAAATGGATAAGATCGATGCAACGATTGTCGTTGTTATAGCATTCTTGGAAAATTGATTCGACACCACGGATGGATCACAGGTTGAATCACGATTCTAGACCGGTTCTATATAACCATTTTCATATTATAGCCCACGGGTTTCTCCATCTCTTATCCACTCCTTCAGTCATTCTTATTTTCTAATGGCATTTTCTCTTGTCAGCAAAATATCATCAAATTTATACTCTATGAGTCATTTAATTAATATATTCTTAAAGTGATTAATTAAGAAAAATTATATGAAATGAATGAATTAATACCCTTTGGTCAATATCTTTTGTTTTGCAAACTATGAATTAAAATGATGGAATTGCTAAAAATATTAATTATGATATGATATGATAAACGTGAAAAACGAGTAGTATGAATCGTTGTAATCACAATAAAGATGAAATAATTGCCAACGTAAATCTTTATGGTCACATGAAACTTTAAATATTATTAGTGTGAACTGATAAGACCAAATGGAACCGTAGATAATAATAGTTTAAATTGTTAAAAAACGTTAAATGACAAAAATATTGAATGTGTTGTAGAAAGAGCCTTAATAGACTTACTTTTCTAATATAACTATTTATTTAGCCATGCGATTTATCTTTAGCCAGTCATGAAGCATATGAAACTGTAAACAATACTGTTCTCGATTGGCAATTACATGTGCTTGTGAGGAAGGAAAATTGATAACTTCAAATTTAACATTTAGATGATTAATTTTTAGGTCATAGTTGCCACTGTTTTCTTATTCTTTGTTTGGCTAATTAATCGCTTCATTATCCCATTTTTTTTTTTTTTTTTTTGTGATGAGGAATGACTAAATTTGACGGAATATTTATACGGCATTAAAATTGTGCCAGCTTGAAGAAGTTCCGAAATAAAATTTAGGATTAAATATTTTAAGCTAAAAAGAGCTGTTCAAATTCGAAATCATATTATCACAGGTGTAATATTTAAAACTTAAAATCACTATCAATTCTATTTTCAGATCAAATTGTGCGAATCAAGTGGCTATAATATTCAATTAACCTGGACGTTTAATTACTTTCATCTTTAGAGTACAAATTAATATCTTATCCGTCAATTGTAATTGTATTGTGTGTTGATTTCTTGAATTTTTGTGAGCTTTTTTTCTTTTTTAAAAATCTGATGGCGAAAAAAAATGTTGAAATATTTTAATGAATTTGAAATTCGAAACCAAAAAACAAGAACATTCCGTCAAAATTTTTCGGTTTTCATTCAGTGATTTAATTGATGAAAAATAATTTGCTTTCATTTGTTTGACACCGTATTTTTTCCTGTGATAATTAATATCATTACTGTTTCTTCGAAGTTATTAATTTTCGACTGTCATTTTACTATTTGGCATATCAGATAGACGAATACTTCTTTTCATTGTTATTAGTGTTCATTTTGCTTAATTTCTCAAAGTGGGTGACAAATAATTCATTAAGCAAACTATTAATTATCGTCACAGTTGCTTCTAACTATAGTCCTTATTTCTCATTTCTTTTTTTTAAGCTATCAAATTAGTTCCCCATTTTTGCTCCTATCTTATTTCTGGTTTAGATTTTTTGCCATTATTATTATTTCCAGTTTTGATTCTTCGTCGTCGTCGTTGTTTCCAACTTTGCTTCTTCACCGTTATCGTTATTTGGATTTTGTCTCTTTCCTCTATGTTTGTAAATTCGAATCAAATTAATTAACATTCCTATGTGATGTGTGCGAACAAGACATAAAATTGCATCATTTTTTCATTATGTTTGCTACTGAATTCATCATACAATTCTTTTTCCATCTAACTAGTCGATGAATCCACCAGCCTTGAATAAATTCCAACATGACCGAAATTTACTATAAAGTGATTCAGCGTTTCCATTCTATTTGCGATTCCGGGTTATATTTTCCGATTTCAAGTTGTATTTTCCGGAATCAAAAAACATTGATTCGGTTCAATGAACATTCTTCAAATGATATTTCCATCAATTGAAAACGTCGTAAATTAATCTGAAAACGGAATTTCAAATGCAGGTTAATTCATTTCTCATAACAATATTCTAAAACAGAGACGTGTAAGTGACATCTCTTTATCACTTCATTATCACCGTTATATAAGTCGTTTATCACCTATCATTATTTTTATTTTCATTTTCGCTTCTTTCTCCTCTTTTCTTTTTTAAATGAATAATTGCTATGAACATTTTTCTCAAACTTCTTCTTTTTATCAACCACTTTCTATTAATATGGAATTCACGACATAATGTTAAATTAAAAAGAGAAAAAGTTGACAACGCGCATTTGATATGCGACATCAAATAAAGCTGCAATATAAAAACGCAAAATCAAATGATATAATTACTAATGCTAAGTGGAAAATTTATAAAGTTTAGTGGAAATGATTGCTATGCTATTATTATTAGCTTCTATTAATGAATGACACTTAAATGCTATTGCTATCTTTATGGTATTGATAGATATTTACACTGTGATATAATTCACTGATAACAGCTAATAATAATACGTTTAATATCACTGCATTCATCCTTGTAATAAATGGTTTTATTAATTCTACAGTAGCATTTAAGTATTTTGGCAAAATTTCTTCAAAAGAAAAAAGAGGAAAAACATAATGAATCACTCAGAACATAAATAATATAAATAGTTACAATGTGAAGTATTGAAATGGTGGCATTAACGAAAGTGGAACGGTTCAGCAAAGAATAAAATCGCCGTTAAAGGAAAAATATGATTGAATAGAACGAAATATTTAATGGGAAAAGTTTAACTACTTTCTCCTGATCGTGTAAATAAATTCTACAGCATTAATTATAAATATATATTTATAATTAATATATATATATATCTGATAGATAGAATATAAATGATAAATTAATTATTGCATTGGCTACTATGATTATTACTATTTGTAAATGATATAATAGATATAAGGGGCTGTTATTTCTAGAAAACATCTTATTTCAGTTCTTTCTGGTACTTGAGGAGAGTATCAATTTTGCACCAGGGAAAGGTCNGGGGCTGTTATTTCTAGAAAACATCTTATTTCAGTTCTTTCTGGTACTTGAGGAGAGTATCAATTTTGCACCAGGGAAAGGCCTATGTATTTTGAAATAAAAATATTTTAAAAACTTGAAGCACCATTTACACAAATTTTTTTATTCCATTTTTGTTTTTCCCTCGATAAATGAGTTATATTTTATTTATTTATTTATCTTTTTGAAGAAATACAAAAATTATATAAGCTATCAAAAGAAAATTTGAAATGAGCAAAGGAAAAAGATATGTGTAAAAACGAAGATTCAGGTAAAATACAAATAAATTTTTTTTTTCGGACATCGACAGAAAAACGAATAACGTAAAAAAAAAGTTGAGATTAAAATTAGGAATTAAATTTTCGCATCAAAATTAAACATATGCTTCCGATAAAAGAAAACATTTCAAAACAATTCTTAAGCAACAAATGATAAAATGAATTTAAAAAAAGCATTAAATTGAGTTCGAAAATGAAATTTTTACACTTAATCCGTCACATCGAGCTCTCCTTTTGTCCCTCATTGCTTACAACTGCTACCGTTGTAAATAAGTAACATTTAATTATAAAGACGACAGCGATTAATTCGCTCTCTCCTTCCCTCACTTTTACGACTACTGTTGTAAAAATGAACTGCTACCGATGATACTTCCTGCTCCGCAACCATCTCTTTCTAGCAGTCCATTGATCGCATGGCTTGACATTTCGGCCATCAATTGCATTCGCCATTAAATCCATTTTCACACCATTTAATGTTATATCGCCAATGCAACCAACAAAATTTTCTTCGTATAAACCGCCGGTCATTTCGTCCAAATTCGGCAAGCCACCTGAAATGGGTCGATTTTCCTCTCATTTTTCTTTTTATTTTGAAATCAAAAATTAAGGATTTAATTTTGAAATAAAGTTTATTTAGTCTGTTTTTTTCGTTTTCAATTCATTTTTCAGCGGCAGACATTTCAGCAGCTAAGCTGATCACTTCTTTTGGCCAAAAATATACAATTTCTTTTTTTCTTTTTGGCCTTCTTCAAACAGGAGAGAAGCCTTTAAAATTTTCGGAATTATTTCAGAATAAAAAATAGTCCGAAATCAACAAATATTAAATAAAATAGGAAAACAAATATCCAATAATTTCGTCGAAATTTGACAGGAAACAAAAGCTTCGATAATTTAAATAATATTGAAAACAAATCAATTAATTGATAACTCATATTTTTTCTTTTGAAAAGTGCCTTACGTTAAAACTTGACGTATATTTACATTAATATTAACTAATGACACATTGACAATATTGCAATAAATGCGACGAAAAAAAGAAATGTAAATAATAAAGGATTTCCATTTTCCCAGTAATTTTTTCTTTCTAAGACTTCACTTTAACCTATTTCTTTTATTACCTTTTTCAATACATTTCGTTCATTTTTTTCCCATTCCGCATATGTAATATTAAATGATATATATTTAATCACAATCATAACTTATCTATCAGTACTTTCTCGGTCTTGATCACATTTGTCTTAAAATGTCAATTTTCCTTACTCATTACTTAATTTTCTACATTTACTAAAATTAATCGTAAATTTAACCAATATAAACATCGCTATCAACATTAAGCATTGCAAGAATGCCAAGAGATGAGCCCGTAACAGGTATTCCATCATCGATCACCATCTTTCCCTCACGTCCTTTGCGCCAAATTTGTACGTGATGCTCTTTATCATCGTTTAATACTTCCGTACTAATCAATTGTGCTGCACCACCACCAAGTTCATACCTTCAACAGGTTTTATTGTAACTATAAATTAACATATTTATAAGAGGAAGCTCAAATATTAGTGCTTGAATAAAATAAAACTTACGAAAAGACTAAGTGACCATCACTTAGTCCAATAGACATATAATCATCTCCTTTTAAAGGTGTACCTATTTGTTGACCTTGCCAAAAAATTAACTGCAAATAGTAATCGTTAGTAATTAATCATATTTTATTGAATTTCGTCACTTAATAAATATTTCGGGAATTAAATCTACAGTGAAGAAAAAAATGGAATAACAATGTTAATACAAACTTGTATTTTATGCAAAATTTTTTTATCCCGAGAAAATCTCAGGGAGGGAAAGATATAAGACGAAGAGCACTTTCATGAATCAGTTTCATAGGAACTAGATTAATAAATAAAATCCATAGTAGAAAATGAACTGTAAAAACCGTATCCGATAACGCCTCATGCATTAACCGATTAGATATACTGGACCGGATTAAAACAGGTAGCTCTATGTTTCACTTAATATTACGTCAAAGGATACCCCGGATAAGGCAGACGTCTTAAAACGTAAGCTCAAATTTTCTTCGTGTTCAGATGTCAAATGCGGAAAATCATCAATTGAAAATACAATAAATGCATTTCCATCGAATTTTGCTGCATGCTCGATCGGCTTAACTGCAATGGCTCATAATTTTTACGACTGAGGTACAGTTCTTGAAAAAAAAATCAACGAAACAATTTACAGTTGAAATTGTTCTCTCTTAATTAGGAATTTATCTATTAACTAGAATAATTTCAAACAATATGATAATAATAACAACAATGACAATAATAATAATAAATAATAATAAGAATAATACCGAAGATCAAATTTAAGTGCAAAAATTAATAAAATTGAATTCATTTCTGAAACTAACAAATTTCACAATTCGGACCATCGTAATAATCATGACAAAAGCATATGACAGTTCCATTGATTATTTCACAGTCACCATGATCACCACACGTATCCGGCTCACATTGAACAGTACAATCTGGCAAAATGAATTTCGTTAAATGACAATAATACTGATAATGATAGGTGATAATGATAAATAATACCAATGCCAATAATGATAGGAACAGATAGAATGTATAGTAAATAAGCTTATTTCAGCAAATTTTCATCAAGGAGAAAAAATTATATAAATTCAGGAATTTCCATTATCATTATTTTTCGAATAACACACTAAATATCAAAAAATAGAAGCAAGTGATTAGTTAAGTTTTAACTAAAGATATTAATAATTTTTGTGCAATATTTCTTTTTGCTAACTCACCTCTATCACTCATAACCTTATAATTTACATTCATTTTTAAATTTCTAACTTGAGATCATTTTTGAAACAGATTCATTTAAAACTTAACTAATTACTTTATTGGCATTCGTCTGAATATTTCATTAGTTATTTAAAATATATATGCAAATTTCTACATTTAATTCATTATTATTTGTTTTTTTTTACTCCTTATTTTCTGCTTAATAATATTTAAGTAGTTTAACATAAAATTTAAAAATGGAAAAAGAATTCAAAATGAAAAGAAAGAATACCATTGTTAGTGCAAGGTGCTCTTTCCTCTGCGGTTTCCTCATCTGGATACAGCATCACATCTTCCATTTCCAGTTCACTTTCCTTCTCTTCTGTAATTTTCGTAGTTCTCCGATAAGTTGACGTCGTAACACGTATTGTTGTACGTGTCGTTGACGGCGTACTCCAAATAAATGGCATGTGAAACTCCTCCACTTCTTCCATATCACGCAGCTTACATACTGTTACGTCATGCGATGATTTTTTCAAAATTTCAACCAAATTTACGTCCTTTCCGTTTATAACAATCTTCAAATAAAACAAAAGATTCAATGTAGAGCTGATTTTGCATAAGAATGAAAAATTCGTTCTTTTTTTTCGTTCATAAATTATAAAAATTACGGATAATTAATGTCAGCTGCAATATTTCATTTGGGTCATAATAAAAGATAACGCTTTTCTAACAGTTATTTTCATAAATTGAGTTGAAAGAAAGAAAATGAAGTGAGAAAGTTTAAGATTATAATTGAATTATACTTTAGAAATGCATCCCCTAAATGAAGCGGCTCCGCCAATTCTCGAATTAACGGTAACTCCCGATGGTACACCACCAATAAATAAATTTGTGCCTGGCACAAATGCCGATAATTTACCACGACTTGGAATTTTCGTACCATTTATGCGTAATTCAGCACGATTGCCGAATCGTTTTAGGTCAAGATGATATGGCACATTTAATTTCACTTCATCTAGTGACTCAACTTCCATATTACCTAGAAAAAGGCAAACTTTTGCTTCATGCAACTATGAAAAATAATTAGTTTCGCGAAAAAATTATTTGCTTTTTTATAATTTGCCAAAAAAAAAATGCTTTCATCTGAGAACGAGAGGAAGGAAAAAGCGGCAGAGAGAAAGAGAGAGAGAGAGAGAAAGAAAAGGGAGGACTAAATTCAAAAACTAGAAAAACTTGTGAAGTTTAATAAAGAGAAATCTAATTAACTAAAAATGCCGAATGGGAAAAGATTTTCCGCATAAATCTTATTAAAAATCATTTCAAAAAATGTGTTATTTGCTATTCACATAAATGCATCTGTCTGTTAAAAATTTTCAATTAATTTCTCTTGTCAAAACAAACCATCGCCACTATTATAAAGATGAACAAATTTGCCACGACGAATTGCAAGTGCTAAATAATTAGCTCGTTTTGGATTGTAATCAGTTGCTACAATAGCTAATAACTGGTCCTTTGTTGAACGCAGCACTATTTCCATTTTTAACTAAATTTAACATCGAATTATTTTGGATGGATAAAGTTAAATTGCAAAAAAGGAAAAAAAAAAGAAAAAGAAAAAGGAAGGAAAGAAGAAAAAGTTGAGGAATTTTGAACTGATTAGACTAGGCTATCTATCATCCGCAAACATTTTACACTACAGCTTTCGAAATTTTGTCCTTTTATAATATAAATATTATTTCACCAAATTGTAAAATAAATTCAACTGATATTCTACGAAGAAATAATAGAAACAATTTTGATGTAATCAAAAATGTTGTTAAAACAAAACAAAATACGATCACTAATTAATTTCATCGCCTACACAATTAATTTACGATATTGTTATTAAATTTTAGTAAAATCAAAATCTTAGTTAAAAGTAAAAATGAAATGGAGCGAAAAAAAAGGAAGAGATTTGCAAAAATTTTGCACTGTTAAATGGCAAAACAAACAAACACTGAAATTGCGAAGTGATTGCGGTCTCGGTAATGTAATATACGAATTATCACCATTGAACGAAATCGATTCGATCAACTGATCATCTTCCAAAAGCTGACAACGATCACCGTATCGTCCTGGTGGACATCGACAAAACTGTCTACCATCTGGTCGATTTTCACACGTTCCAACTTCACAGGTAACTTTAAAATAAATTTTGAAATTATCATTATAAGCATTTTACAAAGACAGAAGAAAAATTTACCTATGCAAGAAAGTTAAAAGTTTAAATCCAACCATGAACATTTGCATTTCAATTTTTTAATTTCTAATAAGAGATTTTAGAAAGTTTCTTTTTTCTCCTTAGCAGCATCAGCTATCAAGAAACTTTTGTTCAACAATAAGTAGTGACAATTTAACGAAGCAATAACAACAATCATCCTCTTCGCTTACTGCTAAATATATTTAATTAAATACACTTTTTTCATATTTCAACACCGTTGAATTACTAAAAAGAAATGATTTCGTACTGAAATTCTAGAATTTAGTGAAAATATATGAAAATGAAAATAGAGTTGATGTTATGAAAATATAAATTTAGTTCTTTTTCAGAATCAAATGTTCTGAAAAGTCAGACTGATAGAGCAATTTTCCCTTCCAAAAAATAATTTATACTGGGCCATGCGAAAGGAATATAGGCGATAGGAAGGCGAATAATACATACTGCGGTCACATTTTAGGATTTTTCGCTCACAGAATTCGCCGTCATATCCTTTAGCAGTCGCACAGTCACATACGAAACCTTTGTGAACATTTGTTGGTATACAAATAGAACGATGTTGACATAATCCTAATGAACAAGCCATATCTTTTCCAGTTTTTGGTGATTTTGTTATAATATTTTCACCGAAATCAATCGATTCATCAGATATTAACAATGATGTGATTGTTCCTTAAAAAGAAATGAAAAAAGGTATAAAATTGTTGAAATCTTCAATTAATTTTCAATTTAAATTCAAATCATTATTAAAGAAAATATCGGAGTAATTCTGAGATTGAAAAAAGAAAGAGAAAAATTGTTTAATAGTATTATTGACTGATCAATTTTAATTAAAAAAAAAAAAACATTTGAGAGATTTTTATAAATTACAAATAACTCACCAACAAAGGGATGATCAAACGTAGTACGTCGCAAATCGTCTTTATGTTTGGTTCCACCAACACTAACAACAGCTGATGCACCTTCACCGGTATTGAAATAATTATTAGCCTGTTCATTTGCATCATCTTCGTCAACCATTAATGCAGCTGCAATAAATTTAATTTTTTTAATTAATTGCTCCAACTATGTTTACTGCTAGATAATTTAATAAGACCTACAACTGTAAATGGTCATATTGATCAGCATATAGGATAATGTTTAGCTTATAATTAATGATTATGAGGAGCTATGATGCAAAAGGAAAAATAAAAGACAAGTGATAAACTAATGAACCTCCACTTGGCTGATTGATAATTTCAATTCGATGCCATTCATCCATTACTATTGGATATTTGCTCTTTAATTCAGCTAAAATAGTAGTGTAAATTAAAGCTAGTCATTTATAAATTACGAGAATAAAATATTTATTTATTATTTCAAGCAACAAAATTTCATAGAGTAACTTTCCAATCCTTTTTCTACGAAGTAATGCTTGAATAAGTCACACTTATTTTTTGACAGAAGAATGATAGTAAAAACTTGATAATTACTGCTAAGCAATTTCCGAATTAGCTCACAGACGATTGACTGCGCTGCACAAACTTCGTGAGGTAAACTTCCATGAATGATTTATAAGTAAGGTTAGCTCTACTTGCCTCTCTAAGTAAATAGTTATTTATTTCCTCAAAAAATGGACATGCGACATTAGTTGCATGTAATCATCCCAGTAATTAGCATCGTTTCATCCTCAGGAAATGGAGCAATGCAACTTGTATAGGATAACGTATTTTGCTAAATGAAAATGACTAAACCTGATCCGGCACCGACATTGAACCGATAAACGACGTGTCCATTTTTCAGTCCAACACTCAAATAATTGTTTATCTTATCCAGATCGTCATTTTTTCGTTCCGTATATAATAACAAACCTTAAATAACAACGAGTTTCTACGACAGAAGTGAAATAATTTCAATGATATATAAATTTTTACTGTAACGTATTGTTGGACTTTTTTTTTTTTTTGAACAAAATTGTTAGTTTTAATTGAGAATGAGTCGGGAAATTTAAATAAATACTTTTGAAGATACCGTCGACAGGAACTTTAGTAACGTTATCTTTCATAATAGTTATAATTATAGTACCGTAATCACTTACCATTAGGTACTTTTGGTTTGAACGAAATTTTTATACTAATATTACTCCACTGTTCATCTGTCAATGGTTTTAGCTCAACATAACCATCTCCATTAAAGAATGGCACAAAATCTGTAAATTAAAAATTTATTTTTAAGTTAAAAAATTTTTTAAATTCAATAATTTTTAGCCTGATTTATTATCGAAAAGAGAATGATATGAGGAAAACCTGACCGGAAACTTTTAAATGAATATGTGTAACAGTAGCAAAACCGGAATCAGTCCGCATGGTGCATTTGTAAATCCCGCTATCCTTTCGTTTAATATCCTTTAAATGTAAAACATTTTGACGGATTGAATAGGCATATGGCAGTTCACCGTTAACCTTTTCCCATTGCGCTTCACCAAATATACCAGGAGCACCGGTAGCAGGACATCGTAGTTCAACCTATAAATTAATTTGTGGCATAAAAATTAGTAGACTGATGGATATATTAGGCCTAAGCTAATCATCTTAGTCGTAAACAGAGGCCAGTAGAAAATTATCAATCTGATACGGCAACAGTAGCTACAGTCGGTTGAATTGCATATTCAGCTCGAATGGAATTTTAAAAATATTTCAGGTATCCTCGAATCACTTATAAAATATATAATATGATTATTATGCGTACCTCTTCGCCAACAGCTCCAATAATAACTGGTATGCTTTCCTTAATTTGCTGTATACTTTTGCTTGGTACTTCATCTAAATTTGTATTCTTTTTAGCTGATTAAATGGTGTAATAAAATCTGAAATTATTTAAAAAAATTTGGAATTAAAATTTTTATTTCATCTAATATGCATTAAGAAAAAAAGAAATTATCCCATCATATACATTGTATTTCCGTATCATTATGTGTATGCTTCAGTAGAATTTTATAAATAGCATTATTTTAACTTTCGTTTCCTTCTCTCTTTTTCTTTTTTTTGAACAGAAGTTAATGAAGAAGAAAGATAATGCTGTGGTGATTTATGATCAGGTATGGGTGATACATGAGGATATCGCGTCACAAGGAAAGGCATCCTGAGTTCGCCAAATTCAGATCGATATTCCAATCAGATCGATATCTCACCAAACACCAATACCTATATGTCAATTAATAAAATGGATTATTTGGAAACTTGAAGCAAGCATGGCTTAAGTTTAACCAAAACAGAAATTATTCTAATTGCTTAACCAATCCGAATACACTTTTTATGATATCGGACTATACTAATCTTTCTGTTTTTTTTTTTCTTTCACAAGTAATTGCTGCTATCATATGATCAGGTTAGCTTATATGATTTCTGAGAAGTGAAGCAATATCCAACATGTCCCATAAAATTTCGACATTAATAAATCACCAATAACCCAAAAGCGCTATCCCGAAAATATTATTAGTATCGCTGATTGCATAGATCCGTATGTGGGTGTCTGTGTAGGTGGAGGATAAGTGTATGTGGGTGTAATTATATTTATAAATATCACTTTCCTGATATAGATCATGCATGAAGCTAGTGATATTTGCGATATCGAAGAATGATCGGAAACGATTACAACAATTACGCCAATTGTTGAAGTAGCAGCGGTGGTAGCAGTAAGTAAATAATGATAGTAGTAGTAGCAGTAGTAATTGTTGCAGTAGTAGTAGTTGTAGTTATTGTGGTTGTAGCAAGAACAATAACAACAACATCATCACATCATCACCACCACTATTATCGCTAACAACAACAACAACAACAACAATAACAACGGCAACAGCAACAATAACACCGACGATGACGATAAATTTTATTAATTTAATATTTTTATTTAATAAAAAAGTGAAAAAAAAAAATTGTCCAGCGACATAATTGACGAAAAGAAACTAAAAAAGGTACGAAAATAAGGAAAAGAAAAAAATGAAAGGAAGGAAAGGAAAGAAAGTTTCGGCCTTTTTTTTTTATTTTTTTCTGGAACAAAAAGAGAGCAAAAAGGAAATTTGACAACGGATAAGAATTATTTGTTTTGTAATCATGATAAAATGATAATGATAAATGATATATCGAAACAATTTCTAATTTTAATATGCGCAGCATCAATAAATCTATTTTTATTTTTGTATATTATCAGAAAATAGAGTAAACAAAGGTAAACAAACTGAGACAGAAATAAAGAGGAAAAAAAAAAGGATAGATAGACAGATGGAAACTTTTTTCTCCTTTTTTTTTAAAAAAAAAGGCCAACTTTTTATGAATTTAACAGATTTTCAGGAAAAATTTCAGTCTTAAATAAAATTTAAAATTTTGGAAATGATTAAAAATCTAATATAGATAATAAGGCAGTTATTGTTGTACGTATGCACGCGTTTTATTCATATGTGTATGTGTGTGTGCGTGTGTGTGTGTGTGTGTGTGTGAGACAGAAATTTTGCACTGAATTTAAATGTGCTAAAAATATTAATTCAAATAATAATCCCTGCCCTATGGTACTTTATATGACAACAATAAAATGAAAGGCTCCAATTTAGTTGGTATTTAATTAGTTATCATAAGCTTCGGGAATAGCCAAAATGGTTTCTTAATATTTGCGGGAAATTTAACTAAAAGTTTAATCTTAATTCAAAAAAGGGAAAATATTTGGCCTAAACTGCGAACAGGAATGATTATTTCACTCTTTAAGGATAAGCTAAAGCTAGCTACAGTTTTCAATCATTTAATTTAATTCAAGGCAGTTTCGATTTTGCAATTCATTCACTCATTCCCTGCTCGAAATCCAGTTCATTAAATTTAACTATGAGCAGCTATTATTTGAATTATCAGTAACAAAGAAGAAGAGCAAAGGAACGAAAAAAATTAATTGTGTAATGAAAACATTGAAAGTATGGCGGTGTTCAGTATTTGGACTATGAAAAAGAATTTATAATAATTTAAAAATAACGAAAAAGAAAAATGATTATGATATTGGCAGTGCAGAATTGTATTGGAAAAACAGAGAAATGAGAAGCGGCGTCAAATAATCAGATTAATCTATTAATAATAAAAACTGAATGATTTGAATACCCAATTAGTTCATTAATAAGAGTGTACAGACAAGAAAAGGAAAAGATGAAAGGAAACAATCTTTCAATGATTGATTAAGAAAAATGATGTTACAGATGAAAAAAATTTTAATATTAAAAGAGAGAGAGAGAGAGAGAAAAAAAAAGCTTCAAGAAAAAAGGCACAATCACCGAAGTAATGCAAAATTAAGGCTTCTTTCAATGTTGCAAAAAAAGGGAAAGGAAAAAAGCAAAAACGATTTTTAATAAATTTTTAATCTTTAATTTGAAATTCACGAAGTTATTGTAAAGGGAAAAAATAGCTAAGCATTTAAATTTAATTGACTGCGAGAAAAAAGTATCCAGCAACGCTGATGTGCACGTTGTAAGTTGACTGATAATTTTGAAATCAAATAAATGACATTAATTTGTTTCACTAAAACAATATGTTTACTTGAATGGAATTTTCTTTCATTGTTTTGTTTTTGTTTTGGTAAGACAATAAAAAGTAGATAGCACCAGTAAATTATAACTACTACGGCAGTATTATTAGTGTAATTAGTTCTAATGTAGCAATTGTAATGGCAATGATAATGAATCTAATTATAATAATGATAGTATTACTGATAGCAAAAAATTCACAAGCATTTCACTTTTTTTTTTGTTTCTCTCCCGAAAATTCATACTGAAAGCAAATTTTAGGGATTTATGAATATTTAAAGCCTCTTCTCGAAATGTTCTAGAGAGTTTTGCTTAGCTAGACGTAAACCAAGAACCAAAAATGGAACTATGCTTCATTTTCTTATCATTATTCCCAGCCTCCTTATGGGCTCGTTTTTCTTTTTTACGTGAAATACGCTTTCGCTTGCGTTTTGCAGTTCCAACATTGAGGACATTTCGTGTTTCCAACGGTCCTGCTTTCGTTTTCGCATGACATTTATAGATACCACCGTTATCTTCACGAACGTTTAGGAACAGCAAGCGATTACCCATTACCTGAAAATAATTTCGCTTTTTTAAAATTTAATTTTCCAGTAATTAAAATTTATGGAATTTTATTCCGCTAATATTTTCTTCTTTCTTTTTTTTTTAAATTTTATTTTACTTCTTTTATATTGTCCCCCTCTTCCTTCCTTCTCTTTCTTCTTTTCTTTTTTTCATCTGCACCAAGCCTTAATTATTATTGGTCTTAATTTGTAATACTATATCTATTCCTTAGCTAGCTAACATCAGTTTTGCATTTTATCAATTAGTCGAAATCATCTACTAGTGTATCAATTCAACATTTATACTACCAACTTACTGACTGTAAATTATTTGCTTATTTTCTGTCATACACAAACAATTGTGATAAATTTTTAAAAGAAAAGAAAAGTATCTATTATTTGATGCATAAAAAGTTAAACCATTCATAAATAAAAAACAAGAAAATTTGGCAATGGAAATTAGTCATATGGATGACAGGTGAATCTGGAAAGAGAGTTAATTAGAGTGGTAGATCTGAAATCCGAAACCTGTGTGTTATCCGGCAGTTCATCTTCACCCTCCTTCGTCCATGTTATTTCGGCATCCGGATCACCTGTTACCTTGCAATCAAACCATGCTCGATCGCCCAGTGATATGCTTTCTGATGATGGCTCCAGGAGTACTTGTATTATTGTATCCGGAACTTAAAAATGCACAATCATTGTAAATTAATTAATTATCATCTGTTTAAATTCTCTGAAATAACTGAACCAAAATTCATCATAATACCAACCATAAATTTCGGCCTTCACATAGCCTTCTACCTGTTTTCCATGAATGTCAACCTTACAAACGTACAATCCCACGGCTTCATCATCAAATTCATCAATCCTGAACAAAAAAGAAGCCATAAAACAATCAAGAGACTCGCCGAATGAAATTTAAAAGAATTTCTCCTTAAACTTCTTGCATTTGATAATACCTACCAGCATTTCATGTAAATTTCAGCACACTGGTATGAATTAGGAATAAAAAGTGATACATGAAATGGAAAACTCACATTAGTTTATTTGCGACTATTTTTGAACCTGACGGCAGTTCACCATCTTCCTTTTCCCAGGTAACATGAGCACCAGGTATTATATAGACTGGACACTCAATTGTTGCCGACGATTTTTCATCAAATTTCACAATTCTTGCATCTAAAATTATCAGCAATTACAAAACGAGTTCTTCAATTATTATTACAAAATCATGAAAAATTTGAGTCAGTCATTAATTATTAATTAAAACAAAGAATATATGGAGAATAGAGACGAAAAAAGGAAGAAAATGATGGAAAAAGTCTTATAAAATACCTCAGCTATCTTGGATTTCACATTTACTTTACAAATATCATACTGTAAGACTACACGGATCATCATCTCTACTGTTCGACTTCTCTATAGATTAAGACAAATACAACTAGAAGATTTGAATAGAATGCTCTAAATTGAGCAGCAACATTCATTTGGATTATAATTTCAGTTTTGTCATTTTCTTTAATTTCTATGTCTACAAAACATAGCACTTTCGGCATCCATTTAAACTACTTAACTTTCTGTTATATGCTTGACAACTAGCTGATTAGGGAGTTTTGCACCTTATTCTATCAGCAAACAATAAATGGATGCTTTTCAAAATGTAATTTCACAACTCGCCACAATTCTACAGGCTAACCAGATCATACCGATAAGTAATAACTGTGATAATATTCTTGGCTAATTAATAGCCATCTAATAGCAATAGACGGAAAGGTAAATATTTTCGGAACAGACTGGAAGGATCGGTAAATCCAATTGTAACAGCCGTATATGCTTGTCCAATCAATTCTCCGTCATCATCCTCCACTTCACATCGATACACTCCGTAATCATTGGATGGATCAGCTTTTTTGATTATCAGTGTGCTATCAGTCGAGTACTGTCGAATGATATTGCCACCACGTAATAAGGCCCATTCGAAATGAGCACCATTGTTCTCACTGCCTGAATCTATCACTCCACTCATAATATCTATTCTTCTTCCTCCTCCACAACGCTACTGTTTTTTAAATAATTCTCGAAAATCTCATCACAAATTTTGCAACTTTTTTTCAGCAATTAGTGCTTTAATTGTGTTTAGATAGTTAGTAGCACGAATGAACGAAACAATGACGAGAACGCTGAAGGCAACAATGAAGGTGAAACGATTCCAGACAGTAGCACCAAAAAAAAAGAAACAATTAGCGAATGCGAATCAATCCAGAGGGTTTATAATTGTTACACTGTCACATCGATAACCAATGTTTGTATATAAGGAAGGAATTTCCAATTCCAATTATTCTCTCCCCAATTCAGTATTAGTAATCAATGATACTTAGGTGCAAAGTAAATTAATGTTAAAAACTCATTAACTATTAACGAAAAAAAAGGAAAGAATTAAAATAAATATTATAAGAAAAAGAAAACAGTGGTGAATTAGGAAAAAAAAATTGCAAATTAAATTGTAATAAATAAATTACTAAAAATTGTGTATGTATGTATAAGTGATATTTTATCAAATATATAACAATGATAAAATCGTGCAATGATAAGATAATATCAGTTAGTTGGAAATAATAAAAAAGAGAGGGAGAGAGAAAAAAAAAGGACGTGACCGATTTTTGTGTTATGGACAAGAAGATAAATCGGTTTACTGCGAACACTTTCACCGGATGTACTCTCGAAATGAACCCAATAAATGCCTTGGTCATTGAAATTAACACCTGTCAGGTGCAACATCTTATCATGAGTTAGAATAGTTGGTGCCTGGCTTAAATTACCGCCTGCTACTGAACGATACCAAGTCAGAAGATACGGATCGAATGTTTCTGCAAGCACTGTGATTGATGTTGTACTCATTTACATAATTAAAAGATCTTAATTAAATTCCCAGAGTTTCCAAATAAAACAAGAAAATTTTTATTTCTCAATAAAACTGAATAAACTTTTATAGAAATGGAATGATTATAAATTCGCTAAAAATTTTTTTCCATTTAATTCCATTTTTTTTTTTTTTTTGGCAAAAATTTATGAGTACATCATCATAAAAATGTTTAGATAAACTGAAATTAGCAATGTTTTTTCAGGTTCTTTTTTTGAGCGAATTCATCAAAACTGAATAACAGGCTTAAATTTAAATTAAATTGTTACAGTAACTTCATTTCATTTAGGTAATTGTATATAAAGCATGCAATTACTACGCATTTGCGTGTCACTTTTTAGCTGCAGTCGTTTTTTCTTTTCTTCCTCGTCATTACAGTTTTGTAATTTAAGCAATTGTTTTCTAAAATCATGAAATTTCTTGATGCTGCTCATTTGTTAATTAAGATTAATGGCAGTATATTAGTAAGGGTCTAACAATTAATGTTATTATTAAGTTAATGTTAGTTTTTTTATTTAGTGCCAAAACAAGCTACTGAAAAAATATGAAGCAACAAAATTCAATCAAAATTAATACATATATATTTCTGTTAAAGATATCATAATTTTTCATTTTTTTTTTCAAAAAAAGCAAAATTTATATTCGAAAAATTTGATCAAAACAATAAAATTTAAAGAAATTAAAAAAAAAAAAGCATTACCTTCTACAGTACAAGTAAGTTTAATGGATTCACCCTGGTCAATAACACGAACAACCGGCGAATCAATTTCTACCCGAGGTGCATCTAATGGTGCCAAATTGGTAGCATATATGGTAACACGATTGCTACCGACCAATTCATCGTGACGGAATCCGCGACATTCATATTCACCAGCATCCGACTTCTATTTTAAAATAAAAAAAAAGAATACAATTAAATTCTTTATGCTGTGCTTGTCTCTTCCTTTTCAATTAATTTTGTTTTAGGAGAAATAAAACAAAGGGAGAAGAGACTTTTTGTCCTGAACTTTATTAATTAGAATTTAAAATATATCATCCATAAAAGTTCTGCAAGAAATGGGTACCATCTACTTGCTTGCTGGTTTACCTTAAATTTAGAAAGATGCAAAATTCCGGCTTCGGTTTCTTCGGCATTATCCGGCAAGGCACCATCAACTTTCACCCATTGAATACGATCAACAATTTCACTACCGGTTGCGGTACATATCAGATCAGCTGGTCTACCGGGCTCAAATGACTGGATTGAGCCGCCAAGTATCGAAACAGTTGCAACTTTTGACGGTTCAACAACTGTAACATCAATTACATCTTTTAATTGTTATAAAATTTTAAACATAAATTCAAAAATAGAAACAAACAAGTTTCAAATGAGAATTGAATATCAAACTACGATTTAATTTCAAAATAAAATTTGGAAAATCGTTTAGAAGAATATTAAAAAGAAATCTATTTTGCTCATTTTAATTCATTATCATCAATATTTGATTAATTATGCGAAATGTCTTAATCGCTTAAGTGCACATCATGATGCAAATATTTCCTTATTTTCCTGTTCACTTAGCAAGAAATTTATGATGAAATAATGAAAAATCGTTAAAAATTAAACAATTTTAAAACCAACTTTAACTAAAAGAAAATACAGTATACCTTCGATATAAATGTCTTTCTTAGCAGAAGCTTGAATATTACTGCCTCGGCAAGTGTATACACCTGCATTGCCAAGTCCAATACTTGGATGTCGTATGAATTGCTCCGAAATAGTGACCGGTTTAAAATCATCCGGAAGATCACCTCGTTCTGGTCCCGGGTCACTACAAAATAACTCCACACAAGATATATGTGGGTCATTTCAATCCATGTTTCACTTAATCCAATTCAAAGTTCTTGCTTTACTTAATCTAACTCAAATTACACCTTTGCTTAGGCTGATTTGTACTTGTCAATAATAGAGTAAGAAAAAGCTATTCATAGCTGGAGATACTCAAGTGATCATGAAATTCACTTACTGTAACCATTCAACTTCGGGTTCCGGCTCGCCGAATGCTTCACATTTAACTTCCAATGGTTCACCAGCAGTTAGAACAATTCGTGGACCAGGTGGACTGGTACGTACGGTAAGCGATGGTCCAATGTTGACGGATCCATGATCACTAGCCTCACCAACAATATTTGTTGCCGTACATGTGTAATCACCGTTCATATCAGCACGAGCATTTTGGAAATCCAAAAAACCACCGCCAACATCGGTAACATCTTCCGGTAAAACTTCTCCACTTGGTCCAGTCCAGGTGATGGTCGGTTCCGGTGAGCCAGTGGTGATGCATTGGAACTGGTGCTTATCACCAGGTTGCCCGTTCCAAACACGTGGTACTACACGTGCTGTTGGTGGCTCCTCTTCTGAGACGGAAAAATGGAGAAAATTTGATTTCCAGCATAAAAGAATTCTAATATCTATTTCAAATCTTCTTTACATGCTTATATTATACCTCAATTATCATAAATATCAAGATTACTTCAATTATACTAATTAATCTAATACAATAACATTATTAATCAAACGGATATTAAAAACTAAAGACATGACTTCAATGCAAATCATGAGAGTTTGAACTTTATGCAACTTCATACTTTCGCTAACGTGCAGTCGGACGGGTTCCGCTTCGCCGGAGCCGAACTGATTTGTCGCGGTACAAATATATTCGCCAGCACTAGAAGTTTCTGCTGCACGGATCACTAAATCGTCACCTTCCGGTTCCGCATCATCTCGCAATGGTCCATCAGGTGCTTCAAAGCCCCATCTAACAGTTGCTGGTGTATCACTATTCGGATCACAGTGGAATCGTGCTGTTTCGCCAACTTTAACAACCTGATCAGTTGGTGTTGCAACCGGACGTGGTGGCTTGCCAGCTGTAAGCAAAACTATCAGGAATATATACATATCCCGAAACAGATGATGAAGGATATAATTCTGCAATAGATGAAAATAAATTCGATTTTTAGATCATATAGCATGCGATGGTTCTTACTTCGATAACTTAGTTCGATTCGAGTTGTAATTGTTTTCAGTTATCAATTGAAAATGAAAAAATGTAGCAAAAATATGAATAATTAGTGGGGAAAATCGAACAAAAAAAAAGTGAAATAATACAGAATATAAGGATGAAATTTGGCAAAAAATTAAATTTTATTAGTGTTTGGTGAGAGCAAAAAAAAAAAAAAGTAACATTAGTAGCAACACAAGGCAGTTTACCAAAAGAAAAGTGCCCTTTCGTTTATCTAACACTAACTTTCACTTTCGAACTTGATTTTAGAAATTGAACATAAACTATAAATGTGAAATGAAATACTCGGAAGAGTTAACATATGCGAAAAAAAAAATATAGCAAATAAAAAAAGCAAAAATGCACAAAAATAAAATAAAGAAACATAAAATAAATCACAAGCAATTACCATGTTCATCAATGTGATTATCAGCGTATTCATGATTACTATTGTTTTCATGATTACTGCCATGTTCATCATATTCATGAATTACACTTTCATCCGTTGTACCAATTTCAGTATCATGAGTTTCAACCTCTTCCACTTGATTGTATTCATCACTATCATGTGATTTTCCTATTTCGGTTACACCAATGCTATCAGTACTGACACTTTCCACTGTTAAAATTACTGGTAAAGCACTTCGTGATGTTTCATCATCCGTGCAGAAATACTTTCCAGCATCTGTCAAACGAGCCTTATCGATTGCTAAAACACCGTGATACACGTACGCTCCGTCCGGTAACGCTCCATCTCGATCACTGAATCCCCAGCGAAGTGACTGTGCGTGTTCACCTGGTAGATAGCACAGAAAACGAACTAGTTCACCTTCGCTAACTGTTAGTGATGTCGGATTGATTAGTGGCACTTTCTCCTCTACAACAAGATAATCGAACGGATTCAGATGCACTCAAATTCTCTGAATCCCTCAATTACTGCCAGTGCTTCCCATTCGTATGAAAAATTAAATTTCAGCTTGTGCTTAATTAATTACGAGTGCAAAAAAAATCAAAACACAAAAACGTCGAGAACATATGTTAGAAATAATGGTAGTTAATGGCAGTTAATCTTTTTTTTTTGTAACAGATCATAGGAGGAAAAAAGAAAAAGCATTTATAAAGAGTGAAATCAAAAAAAAAAATCATATTGCCAACTCGAAAATTTATCCTGCGCTAACCTTAGAAAAAAAGATATTTCTATTTAGCTTAACTTCAGTTAATTATATTCTAACAACTTCAATAATTATCGCTATCAATTCAAAATTTTCTTCACTCATTTTCATCTTATTAGTTAAGAATTTATAGATAAAATTAATTCTATGGATGTCCAGCACTTTTTTTTCAGCTTTGAAAAAAAAAAGGAAAACAAAAATTTGATGATAATAAATGGAAATTCCTGTTGAACAGGTAACTCAAAATGTTAGGAAAGATTTTTAGAAAGAGGCATACGTTCTTTGACGTTTATACGTGCTGGAACAGAATCGACTGGTACACCGCCTGTATCATCTTCCATACTACAAATGTAATTTCCGGCATCTTCGCTTTCCGTTTGCGGAATATAAAGAACGCCATCAGTCTGTGTTGCTTCAACCGGCAATTCACCATCTTCTTTCCGCCATTTCAACACAGCATCTGGATCACCAGGCACAGAACAACGAATCTGTGATGGATCACCCTCTTCGACGGTTTGCTCGATCGGGTCAACTGTTGGTGTACCTCGAGAAGCTTGAGCTAGAATAGAGGAAAGAAAAATTTGTCCTGCATTAATCGATAAAATTAGTCCAAAATTTACCTGAAAAGAAACTACTAAAATTTGAATGAATTATGCATAATGTGAATTTTAGAAATGATATTTTCTAAGCTAATTAAATTGATTTAAACTTTCCCAACTAATGATAATTTCGTAGATTCACATTGCTGTTTGCCTAAAATTCTTTTGCAAAGAAGTACACTAAGGTTTTCTACATCCACTGCTATTTTAAACTCATTTTTTAATTCAAATTTTATCTCCATAGTCATTCTTTTACAGTCCTTCCATCCAATTTTGAAGTATAATCTAAAAAAATGATCAGAAAACTGAAGTAGTTTACCAGTTGTTTCATTAAAAGAAGAACAATAGACAAGAATTTCACCTAAATCATTTTCTATTAAAAAATAGTTTTGCTAATTCAAATCATTTTCAAATGACTACGTACTGGTCGGTTATAAACAATATTGCTTCAAATAATATTCCTTTGTGCTTTAATTAATTATGAGAATGCTACCTAAGATGCAATTTATGGTTTTTACTGTGAATAAAATTTCGGAAAAAAGTGCAAAAATCAAACTGTGCAAAAAGACAAAAAAAAAAATTTCACGAAAAAATTAACGAAAAATTTTAAAACACAAAACACACACACACTTCTACTACAAATGTTAGATGTCAACGTGCTTCAATCAAATAATTTAAAAAATAAACAAAACAAAAAAAGAAAAAATGACACGGAAAATTACGTTTCTCAATTTCCTTTTTTCGTTCATGCGTTTGTACCTTTAATTCAACCGGATCTGATTCAACTAACGGACGATCATCGCTTGGATCGATAACTGAGCAAACATAGAAATCAGCATCTGATACGTGAGCCCTCAGGTAATATAACGTACCGGTACCATCATCGTACGCACTATTTGGTAACGGTGTACCATCGGCTCTAGTCCATTTCAAGCGTGCACTTGGATTAGATGGTACCCAACAGCGAAACATTGCCGGGTCACCTTCATACACCATCTGATGCTTGGGGTCAACTTGTGGCTTCTCAAGACTTTCCGATGTAGGTTCCTTAGTTGGGAGCTGGTAAGCTTCAAAAAACAATGATGATAATTTCTATGTGCAGCAAAACAATTAGGTGGAAAATTATAAATGAAACTTCAGCGTAAATAAAAAAAAAAATGTAAAGTCAGTGAATGTGATGTGATGTGAAGGAATGGCTTATAATGGCAAGAAAAAAAACGTGCGTGAAAGGGCAGAGAAACTGCGTGATTCTGAAAAATAATAGCATAATCCAAAGCGTATTTGAATTTACATATAGTAGCATCTTTTGATCAAGAATTTCTCTTTTCAAAATATATATATAAAGTAGTATATATATAT
>RCAB01000434.1:0-53119 GCA_003640385.1 Setaria digitata | reverse complement strand
TTTTTTTTTTTTATTGTCATACAAGCTGAGAGCTTGTGACAAGTTGTTATGTTTCATTTTTTTTAATATTTTGTTTAAAGGAAAAAAAAAATTCTTCCAATGGAATGATTGGAATTCTTGTATTGTGAATATAATAAATGAAATGGTTGTTTGAAGAGTTATCATTTTGGGTTGTTTCTAGGAAGACATCTATGGACAAGGTTATACCGTCTGTTGAAAAATTGCATTGGTAGTAACGGAATTGCTTTTGTTCTTCGACAGTAGCCTTAGATGATTTAATCTATAGGGAATTCGAAATCTTCGTTAATTTTTAATTAATGCTTCATTGAATGGTAATTTAATTTGCAGCTTGTAGTAACTCATTTTACATTATTTTCGTTTTTGGCTCATTGCAGTAAGTGAATTTTGTATAGTTCCTATGTGCTGCTTCCTAGAGACTGATTTTCGTAAAATTCGTCCTATATATGCAATTAACGGTGTAGAATTTTCAGCATTAAATTTTAACTGATTCATCTTTTTTCATTTCCAGACAATGACTGATACACCGTGGGTAATAACTGATGCGGAGATGCGAGAAAATGATATCCAATTTTCGTCTCTTAATCCGGTAAATGGATTCGTTTCCGGTGAGCAAGTACGACCGTTGTTCATGAAGTCTGGTCTTTCGCCAGCAGTTCTGGCTCAGGTGTGGCATTTAGCTGATTACAGTAAGGTAAGGCCATTTTTTTCTTCAAAATACTTTTTAACTATGCACTGTTTTGAATGCTACATGAACATGATTTTTCGAATTTAGTCTTTAGATTCGACAATTTTTATCATTCCATTTCCATGCTCATTTTCTAGGATGGTAAAATGGATAGGATTGAATTTTCTATTGCCATGCATTTAATTCGTGCGGTGTTGGCTGGTGCAACGTTACCAACCACTTTGCCAATTTCTTTAAAGGTTTCTTTTGCGGATGGTTTTTTTCTTTTTTCCGCATTGCTTATATTTTTACGAATTGTTGAAGCCGGAAACTTCTATTGCTCCAATGTATGACTGTAATTACACGTTATTCACTAAAGGAATATTTTTTACAGCCTGCAGTGGTGATGACCCCGTCATTTCCTTCATTAATCCAGCAAGCTCCGGTGGTTAGGCCAGTAATAGCCTATGGCGGAATACCACCAAGCACAGCACAGAATTTGATGACATCTGGAAAAATCCAAGGTGACTGGACTATACCACATCATAACAAATTGAAGTATTGTCAACAGTTCAATCAACTTGACAAAAGTAGAATTGGGTCACTCAGCGGTGTTCATGCAAGGTTAGATTTGTGGAGGATATTCCGATTTCATACGTTATCACGTCGCATTACTTTTCAAAGCGTTGGTATTTACTCTTTTCTCCAGCTATTACGAATTATGGGCAGGAATAGATTTTGCATGATAATATTTCAGAAATATCTTGGCACAAAGCCAGTTGCCAAATTCTGTCTTAGCGGAAATATGGAACTTATCAGATTATAACAAGGACGGACGGCTTAGTGTAGAAGAATTCTGTGTTGCAATGCATTTGATCGATTCAGTTAAGGTACTTGTTTTTTTTTGTGCCCAAACAATTTATGAATATTTCATCGCATATATCTATCGTGAAGAGTACTTTTATTCCCTGTTTCTTTTTAAGGTAACCACAGTTTCCAGGCTGGTTATTCGCTCCCAAAAACTCTTCCATCTGAGTTAGCAACTCACTGTTCACGTTCCATTTCCGATTCACCGGTACTTGATCCAAATGCACCTCCTGCACAAAAAATTCAAATTCCGAAAACATTTGAAGATAAACGTCGAGACAACTATGATCGTGGGCAAGCAGAACTTGATCGACGTCGTCAGGCATTACGTGAAGAGGTATTTGAGTGTTTCGTGTCACCTTGTGAAGGCTTACTGATGTAAATTTCTAAAATTCTTCACATTAGATTTTCAGGAAGAGAGGCGTCGTGCGGAATTCGAAAAGAAAGAAAGAGAAATGGCAGAAAAGAGAGAACGCGAAAGAGAAGAGGCTGAGAGGAAACGTCAAGCTGAACGCGAAGCAGAATTGGAACGTGAGCAGAAACGTGAGGAAGCTCGTTTAGCAGAAGAGAGACGTATTTTGGCGGAAAAAGAGGAGGCCAGAAAAGAAATGGAAAGGCAGCGAAAAGCTGATTTGAATGCTATACGAATTCGCGAAATTAAAGTAAGACTGGTAAATGTGCTTTTGGCCAGACCATCATCAGATTAATGATGGCAGGTATTTCTGGGATCTTCTTGGGTAGGCATATTCCTAAGGATTGAGGACCATTAATTAAGGACAGAAGGAGGTTAAATGAACATCATATTGTTTGTGCGGATTTAATGAATTTTTTCGAAATTTTAGGCACAGCGTCAAAATGAAGTAGACAATACCTTGGAACGACAGCAGCGCCAGAAAAGCTTGTCTTTCCAACTTCAAGCACTCGGTGAGAAGTCAGCAGAACTGAATGCTAACATTACCCAGGTATTGATATTTATCCTTTTTACTTATTTTGTGTTACTTTTTTATCCTGCGTTTTTATTCATTTCCACTGTTGTTTACTAACGATGTATTTGAGGAGGTATGTTTCATTTTGCTAAGTTGTGGACTATTTGTCAGGACACAGGGATTCCTTTACTTATATTCAATTAAATTTCGCATCACTTCGCTTATTCGTTTTACGTTTTAGTTTGATGCCTTCCCACGACTATTCATTAAAAGTTTTGCACTTTTTTTAAAATCATTTCAGGCAAGAGATCTAATCGTTGGCATAACAAAAGAAATAGAATCAATGAAAGTCAAGCGTGATGAAAAAGCTGAAAAGATTCGATCACTGGAAATAACAAAACAACAAGTAAATTTATGCGCTAAGTTTATTTATTTTATTATGAAGTCTGAGAAGTTGAGAAATTCTAGAGATATGCATGGGATGTTTGTTAAAATTGTTCAGAATTATTCATTTATATGTTCTGACTTTCCGAATACGACTTTTGCTGGAACATTTCAGCTGAATTAATTTCTAGTTAAACGTGCAGTATGAACGACTGGCTCATGAAAGTCTCCAAATGCAAGTTGAATGTCGTAACCGAGCGCAAAAAGCGCAGGACCTTGAGCAAGCACGAAGTGCAAAACAGTCTCTTACTGCTCAATTAGCTGCCTTAAATAAGCAACTAAGTGATGCGGATGAACGAGCCAAGGTTCAACAGCAATTAGTTGCAAAGGTTTGGTTTGAGCTCTTCACTCTTTTAGTTAATTTATTTTTCTTTTTTTTTTTTTTTTTTTTTTGTTCTTCGTAGATAAATAGTTGATATTTTAGAAAGCGGAGGAACTGAATGAATATACTTCGAAGTTAGCTGAACTTTCAACGATGCATTCTCACTTATATGAGCAAATCAAAAGTTTGAAGGTGAAAGTAAATGTCATTATTTCTGGCCAAAATGGTAATGTGCCAGCTGCTGTGACAACATCTTTGTCTAACCACTCACTGAACAAATCTCCACCGACTGATTCAAGTATATTTTATATTTTACACCTAATGACCTAGTGAAATCTGTTGTTATTCATAAGTTTTATGAATTAAAAGTATCTGAAAATTCACTTGTCCATTTTTAGAAAACGTTACAAACGGAACAGTGCAACAGTTTTCTGTACCCAATAATTCATTACCAAAAGGAAATGGTGCTACTGGTGCGGTGAAGTATCGTGCGTTATATGAATTTAATGCACGCTCAGGTGGATATTTTTTGCAGAATTATTGATTATTTGTTTCTTATTTTCCCATGCTTTTTCTTTCGACTATCACTCATTGTATTTGCACTTTTATATTTTTTTATAACACTTTAAATTTTTTTTAATAATACCTTTTATAACAGCATGATCAAGATTTGTAATTTGTAGATGACGAACTTAGCTTCCAACCGGGCGACGTTATTCTTGCATTTGAAAACCATGCTGCTGAGCCTGGTTGGTTAGCTGGACAAATGCGCGATAAAGTGGGATGGTTCCCCGTAGCATTTGCTGAACCTATGGTACCTGTTAGTGCAGTCCCCACCCAGGTAATATTTTGTGTTACTTAAGTAACTCAGTTACTATTTGGTTTCTATTATTCCCATCGTAACTGTTTAGTGAATCCAACCTGATAGGCTCTGAGATTGCTGTTTCAGCCACCGCAGACTGTATCTTCCGTAACAACTTCTCCATCCAGTGAGCCGTTGCAAAGCATAGTGGAGGAACCGGCGGCCACGGTTAAGTCTACTTCGGGATCATTCAGTGCCGTTCAATCCGGTAAAGATACTGCTTTAATCGGATTGTTCTTTAGCATACTGTCTTTTTTTTTTTTTTCTTGACGACATACAATTGACTTTGACTTGAATTCAAATCCTTCATAAATAGAAGCGAAGATTTTAGTTCAGACTACAAGAACTATATTTGTCGGACCTCATATTATTTATTTGTTATCAGTCATTTTTATAGACCAAGAAAAACAGTTGCCGGTTCTGGGAGCAGCAGTTGCGCTGTATCAGTGGAAGGCAAGAAATGATAATGAGCTAAGTTTCTCGAAAGGCGATACCATTGAGATTCTGGAACAACTAGAAATGCGTTGGAAGGTCAGGTGTTAAGTAGCAAATACAGAATAAGTGTTTTTCTTGGAAATTTTGTGTAATGCGTGATGATAAGAAATGTGGACGCCAGAACTAGTGAATTACAGCAACATAATTGCGTTGATTCTATTTGAATAAAATTCTGAGTTTTGCAACTTCGAAATAGCTCCATTCAGACAGTGGGGAATTGTTGAGTAAATAGTGGGAAGTAAAAATTAATTCAGGAACTCTTAGAATTACAGACTTCTAATATTTTAAAAGGGAATTTCAGTATATTTGATTCGTTTGCATTTTATAGGGTCGTAATAGGTCTGGCGCAGTTGGTTGGTTTCCCAAATCGTACGTTTCAATGTCAAGCGGAGATGGCAAGTCTGATTCAAAAGACATTTCTCCAAAAGATCAAGCTGATAAGTCAAAAGAATCTGTAAAGGATATTTCTGCACCCTCAGCTACTCCCGTGGCTGGTGCGGTATATGATTTTGTTGCAGGTGATTTTTTTCATCCTCCACAAATTAATTTCTAATCTGACATAAGGGTATGGCTTGAATTATTTTCTTCTGGCAGATGAACGCAATGGAATTTTATTTCACATTACTGAATAACTTCCGAATTATCATCGTTTGATTGTGTAGTAGAAGCGTCTGCTGAATCGACATCAGGCGAATGGTACATTGCTTTGTACGATTTCCAAGCAATGGAACCAACAGATCTTGATTTGCATGCTGGTGATCGCATTCTTGTCACGGAAACAGTCAATGAATGGTGGAAAGGAACATGCAATGGACGGTCCGGGATTTTCCCTGCAAATTATGTGCAGAAATGTCCAACTTCATCGCAGTCAGGTAAGATTTATTTTTAAAAATTCTGAAATAATTAATTTTCTTTTAATAGAATGGCCATTAGCAGTATCGTTTGGCATAGTTATTAAAAGGAAAAAATTTAGAGCGTTCCGAATTGGACACGGCCAGAGCTATTGCTGACTTCGAAGCCACGGCAGAGAATCAGTTATCGTTAAAAGTTGGTGATGTAGTGAAAATTCAAAGTAAATCAACTTCTGGTTGGTGGCAAGGCGAGGCAAGTCATACATCTGGAATTTTCTCGCTTTTTCTCTCTCCCGTTCTCTTTTACATCGTTTCTGCTGTATATGTTTTAGAGTTGCGAGCTTTGCATTATATTGATTTTTGTAGTAAGTAGTGAGAAGTGACAAGTGTTAAACATAGTCCTACAAAGCTTGAAGATTTTTTTGCAGAAAAATGAAACTTGATTCTGAATTATAATGTCAAGTCCCAACCTTGATTCTACTCTTGCTTGTAAAGCAACGTTTTTGTAGATTGCTTCGGAAGATGGTGTTAAAAAAGCTGGTTGGTTCCCAGGTAACTATGTTGAAGCAATGGGTGGAATTGAATTGCAAGCAGAAGCTTTGTACGATTATCAAGCGCAACGTGATGATGAATTATCCTTTAAAGTCGGTGATGTCATAGTAGTAACAGACCAGAGTGGTGGCGAGTGGTGGAAAGGGCGCCTTTTGAATGAGAAAAATGCTGCTGATGCACTTTTCCCAGGAAATTACGTTCAATTGCGGTAAGTTATTTTTACTCCATCCTAGTTTGTATACCTCAACTAAATGACTTCTGGACAATAATGTTTGTTGATTTAAAATCTCTTCATCTTGGAAAAACTTCTTGAAGTTAGAGAGCGCGTTAATTATGGAGACCTGATTAAGTTTTAAAAAATAAAAAGTATGAATCTTGGTTTCTTTTTCTTTTTTTTTTTTTTTCATTCTAATGGAAGAAATCGGACAATATATTAAGAAAATTTTGACTCGCTCTTTGATTTCATTTCCAATTTACTGCTAAATGTAGTACTGTTTCATTTGGATAACATGGACGTGCAAGGGTTGGGGAGAAATTTGGATCCTGAATCCAATATTCAAAATCAAGTGACTGTTTTATATCGTGATTGAGTTTAGGCATTAAAAGAACTTCTGTTTAATTTGAAAGAGGTTGACTTGAATTTTTGAGAAACTGTCATTTTAGCTGTTATTAACCTATGCTTTTACGTTCACCTTTTCACTTTTAGTTATAATTTAGCTTGTACGAAGTAAGAAGATTCAAAACAGCAATCGAATTTATATTGGTGATATGGTCTCTCTTTTCAAAAAAAAAAAAAAAAAAAAAAAAAAAAAAAAAAAAAGAATCGTCATTTCGCGCTATCCCTCATGGCATAGCTTACTGTTATCTTAGTAGCTCTGGTGACGGCCACCTTTTAGTTAGCGCGAATTCCGTGCCAGTGAGTTCTACTTTTTGCTCTGAATACAGTGTGTTTAATATACTCAAGATGTTTAAAATTGACGGTTCTGGTCTTTAGGAGATGAAACTTTGCAGGCAGTAAATACATCTTTTCTTCGATCGTTCCGGTCGAATTTAAATGCGTTGTTTCTCCGGAACTTTGAATTTATATCTACTTAATTAGCACATACTCGTGTAATTCATTATTGTCGAATCAGGTAAAAGTCATCATTTCAACGCCTAATATTTATTGGTTGGAAATATATCCATAAAGGTAGGCAATTATTTTAATTTATCGCGATGGACAGGTATTGCTTCTGCCCTTCTAGATTTATATTGTTATTAGATTGGTATTAGTTGCTCTGTATAGGTGTAATAATTATAAATAAGTACCATTTATTTTGAAGTGTTCGGTAGTGCACATTTCAAGTAGTCATATCTAAATTTGCCATTTGTCTTCATACTTTAAAATTCGGAACCTCCGTCAGACTAGTATGTTGTAAAACTCCAAATTAGGTATATTTTTCATTTCCTTTCTTTTTTCTCCTTTCCTTGTGTTTTTGTTTTCCTTTAGTAGCTTTTATTCATTCTTTTTTGCTTTCCATTAAGTCGTGCATTTATGTGATACTGTTGCTGCGATGTCAATTCTCTTCGTTAGTTCACTAAATTAATAATATTTTTTTCTTCTACTTGAATATCATGATAAATGATGCGCAGTGCTTCTGAATATTTTTTTTAGTCTGTCTTAGAACTCATGCTCGTTGGGTTGTATTACTAAATCTTCTCTATCAATTTAAAAATTACTTTTTTCTTGTGCTTCGTCTGAACCTGAATCCTACCTAAAATCCCACCAGTGAATGATTTCATTGTTAAGAGTTCAAACTATCAAGGATTTCCACAACCATTATCTGTAAACATATTTATACATGTGGTTGCTTTGGTTCCTCACTGCTTCACTTGTCCTGGAATTTTCTTATTCTACCTTAATTAGTTTTCATGTCCATGAATTGCTTGTTGCTTGATTCAAGTTTCAGGTAATTAAGATCGTTATACTCACTGCAATAATATCCTGTACATATGCTTCAAATGCAACTTGCTTAATTTATTGAAAAAGTTACTGTTGCTGTTGGCAGGGTTATTGCAGACTACGTTGTAAATAAATTCTAAAATGTGGAAATGGGAAATCAGTGCTTTTCGAATTTCAAGAATTTTGAAATTAAGAGGAAAAAAAAACTTTAGTTTTTCTTTTTTTTTTTTGCAACAGTTTCGGCTTGCTTTGGTTTATTGCTAAGGCTTCCATTTACTTTCTTCTTAAAAATGATATCAAGCAGTGGCCTATCGTGCGAATTTCACTATAATCAGAAATAGAAAACCAGTGGGCTTTTCTTCCTTCAGTCGAAGTTTTTAAAGCTTCAAATATCTCTTATTTCACTTCATTTATTATATCTCATTAAGTAAGTAAAAGCATATATGCTGGGAGTATAATTATTTGATATACTGCGCCACTATTTGAAACAACTGTATTTCTTCTGGATTTGCTGTTTTCTAGGTATGCATTACACTTCAAATGAGTGTGGTGGGAACAAGTTTAAATCTTTTCGTCCAGAATGACTAATCTAAAATCTTGATGAGTCTATTTTTTCTATCTTTTTTCACTTCAGAAAAAATGTCAAGCAGACTGGACTTTACTGTAGTGTGGTGATACTTGTTAAATCATGAAAAAATTATTCATTAGTGCTTATACAATTAGAAGTTAGGATATTTGGAAATATCTAAATCCAGAGATTTCTGACATTTTCTATAATAAATTCATCATAGTGGTAGAGATTTTACAGACTTTTTTTTTTTTTTTTTTAAATCATGTCATGAAGTAGTTATGCTGGATTGCTCTGAGCATCACTACACCGCCGAACTGTATGCTAGATGTAATCATGTATGTTACAGTGAGCGAAAACTTTTGATATCTTACTGCTCCATAAATCAGAAATCCCGATCAAGTTCTTCCACTTTTAATAGATTACTGAATGCATACTCTGTGAGAAGTGTAATACAAACCTAGGAATTTTTTTTTTTTTCCTTAAACATGAAAAAAAAGGTGCAAAATTTGTGTTTTTATCTATTAGTTTTGTAATTTACATCTAGCATATTTGTAATCCCAAAATTTTCTGAAAAATTTGAAGTCTAAAATTAACTTACTGATGGCACAAGGTAAGGCTGTTGTTCGGATGTTTTGCATTTGTCATTTGGAAGACAGTGGACTAATGCAGATAAATTCTATGTTAATGAATATTGATTTTGTACAGCATTCAAAAGCAAAAGGTGCGCACGTTACCAGAGCGAAGCATAGTGTATAAAGATATGGATGGATTACAGAAAGGTATGGAGGTCGAGTTTTTAGAAATTTTATGGTTTATTGTGGTTGCTATGAGACTGTTTCGGTAAAAAGACTTTTCAAAATTGATTCTAAAAAATTTGGAAGAAATTTTTGAAAGGCATGCTATTTCCTTACAAATGTTACATCTTTAAATCTCTTTTTAGATTTTAAGTTTTTAAGATTCATTTATGTCATAATTTCTTTTCTGGAATACATTGAGGCGGTGCAACATACATATTTTAATGAACAGTTGAGCATTAATGTGGAATAAAAGGCAGAAGAAATAGAATTCCCATTAACGTGGCATTTTCAACCAGTTTATATCACTTAGATTTTCTTTTCTTCACTGGACATATAAGTATTGCAAACTTTTACAAGGTAATTAAATATGAGACAATAGGGATTTATGGGAATAATAATATCTAATACCCTACATTCTTTTAGCCGTTGTGAAATATCGGCGAAACAAGTAGGGAGCTCTCTACAGCAAAATAAAATCAATATGCAAACTTGAAAGATGAAGACCGATATAAGATTAATCTTGAAAATTTATACCTAATAGCATAAAATGTTATCAGGATATTTGCTTTTCCAATATTTTGCCTAGTTTTATAACTAAAGTGATATCGGCTAGGCAGAATGGATTAAATGTTGCTGTTTATAGTTTTACGGTTAGAAGTAATTGACAACGGAATAGTTCCGTACTTTTTGATGCTCTTTTACATCTGATTTGAAACTGATCTGAAATCTGACTCAGTTGTATTATAAATTTGGAATTGAAAAGAAGCCTAAAACATTATTGCTATCATTATACCTCAGCACTGCCATTACATTTTCATCATCATACCTCAGTACTGAGTGGAATAGATTCTCAAATTCACACAGTTGTCAACCGTGGTCACCTTTAGGTTTCGAAAATAAAGTTGGTAGTATTCGCTGGAAAGTAGTGAAAAAAAAAAGGACAGAAAAGTTAAAATAAGATTTTAGGAATACCTCGGAGATATACTTCACCTAGATCTGCAGGATCATAATAAAAGGTTCACTGATAATATTTAATTTCACCACACCATAACTCATCAGTATTACTACGTTAACAGCTGCATCTTTGATGTTGACACCAATATGCACTTCTTTAACGGTAGTTGCATCTAGAAGTTTGAAATGTTTCATGCTTATTAAGTAATTTAGCACAGCTATACAGTCAGCTATCGAATCACCTCAAAATTCTGTGACATCATTAAATAGTACGCTTGTTACAACCATCGATCAGTATTCTACTACCAAATGTGCGAAGGTTACTAAGGTATGTGTATTTTCTTTTATTTTTCCTTATGATTTTTCATATATTAGTTAGTTAACTAAAGCTTGAATTTGACATATATGCATTTGTGAATTGAACTAAAAGTGAGCTTCTGATCTGCAACTTACTTAAATGTGAATTGTTCTGAATTAATTGTCAAATGCTTCTCTTCATAAGTAATATTGACTAGAGCATATTATGGATATTTTGATTTCTAGGAATTACTGGATACGGAAGTTAAGTACTGTCATGACCTGACACAGTGCTATGAAGTTTTCGCTCAAGGATTACGAGACACAATAAGTAGTGAACTTGCAAACCAACTATTTTTAAATTTCGAAGAACTCATTTCGGTTTCTGCTTCCATTGCCGGTGCACTTAAACAACTGCCACCTGGTTGATTTCTTTCTATGTTTAAAATTTATTTTAGTTGAAAAAAAGTATTATATTCCTTTATCAGTTTATGTCTCATTTCAGTAAATTTTTTTTGTGATTGGAAGCATTTAGATTAATGATAATAGGGGTTTAGATCTGAGTTGGATGTATGGTCTCCTTTTTCTTTTCAATTCATACGTGTTATGATTCCTTGATCACAAAAAGTGAGTCCACAATTGAGATGGGACTTTATTATTTGGTCCGTTAAGCGTTGCTCCACATGGGATCCGGACCATATAATTTTGTATCCTCTTGGTTAGTCTTTCCAATGAGCAATGAGCTAGATCACAGAGAAATTTTCAGAAAAATATAGTGACGTAATGATATGCTTTAAGGTGATGTATTCGTAGAAAGAATTGATTCCCTTCACGCTTATGTTGAGTTCTGCTCGAAACAACAAGCAGCGTTAGAAATGCTTAATGAGCTTGAACATAACAACGTTGCATTTAGACAAGTAAATTTGTCCTTATATTTTTCGTTTTTTAAAATTCCTTATTTTACTGTACACTTTTTGTTTTATATGTAACTGTTTATGGGATCACATTTATTTCAGGTGTACCGTTCATGCTGTCTGAAAACAAAAGGAATTAATTTCAGCTACTTCTTGCTTTTACCGATGAATCGCATAACTCGCTATCCATTAATTTTTGAAAAGCTTGTTAAATATACGGATTTAAATGATCCTAAACGCAAGGTTGCAGATTGCTTCTTCATTCATTTCTCTACAATTTTTCATTTTAAAAAATCTGTGGACTTCATATCTATCTGATTTTACCAAGACTAATATTGTTTTTTCATATCTGATTTTACCAAGACTAATATTGTTTTTTCATATCTGATTTTACCAAGACTAATGTTGTTTTTTGTTTATTTAGAATCTCGAAAAAGCATACGAACTGTTGAAATCATTGTGTACCAAAATTAATGGTGTCGTCAGTGCGATGGATAATTCCAGCATGCTTGTTTGGGCCCAACAACACATCCACTGTGAAGCAATACAACCACCCATTGTCTTCCCCTCATCTACACGGTAATCAGAATTTTTAAGTATAAATTTTAATTTAACATTGGATAAATTTTTAAAAATTGCGAGCTTAAAATAATTCTTTGGTATGCTTATGAATCTGGCACTAATTCTAGGAAAGTTGGACCGCGATGTCTTCTGCATTCTGGAGCTTTGCAAAAGCAACTAAATGGGAAGATACTCGTTGCACTGTTATTCAATGATTTTTTGATGCTAACAACGCCCGTGGAATCAATCGAACAGGTTCCACTATTTCATGTCTTCTTTCTTATGAGTAGCGCTTTTGTTATGGAATCTCAGGTGAATTACAATATGTGTGAGGGAGGAGATAGAGTAGCTTGTTTAAGGTAGTAAGCTAGGAAAATTCGATTATATATACTTATCGAGAAGATCGTAATGATGCAGTGATTAAGAGTACCAATTATGGTTCCCATTGATATAAGCCGGAAGGATTCTGGAAGTTTCATCTAATTTTGTTATAGCTGGAAGAGTTCAGAATCTCAAAAACAAGTGAATTGCAGTTAAATCTTTACAAAACACCTTTTCTACTGGAAAATGCTAAAGTTATGCAGAATAAAGAAATGGATGAGTGTTCGTTTGAAGTTCGCTCCGGTCAGCATTTCTCAGTTTTTCTTGCCTCACGTGATTTTTAGTTGAATGTTTTCTGATTTTTGTTGCAGTAAATTTGCGTTTGATTTTAGGTGAATTTTCTGTGGTTTTGCGCGCACCAAATCGAAATGCCCGGTTATTTTGGGTTGCACAAATTGAAAAAGCCATTAACGACTATCGAAATCAGTGCTCAGTAAAGGTTTGTTATTTTTTACACAGCATGGATTAGCATAAATATGAAATGTGTATTTTCTTTTCTTTCTTAAAGAAAATAAGCCCAAATTTTTCAAAGTTTTATTTATAACTAAATGATTTCTTCAGAAACCATCCATAGCCAATGATATATGTGAACAAGGTCGACTTTTTGTGGAACTTGTTTGCATCCTAAACGTGGACAGTTCACTAAGATTATTAGGAACTCAGTCAATATTATGCAAATTCCAAATCGGTCAATCGTCAACCTATGCTGATGTTGATATGAACAAAAAAGAGCATCTCTGTACTACTCAACTGCCTATTTATAAGACTGCTTATGATGATTTTTTTGAAGTAGCAATTTTTCTCAACCGAATATTTTCGCCAGATCTTTGTGCAGGCATGTTTGGCATGATTTGATTATAGACAGAAGTTGCATTTTACTCAGTTTTTGCCTGCTTATATATTCAGATCAATTCTTATGTCTAGAGAGTCTAGAGAGGCGAATCACATTTTCTGCAGGGATAGTTTACTTTCGCTTACAAATTCTGTATTTATTTTACTTATAATATTAGCTCACCAAGCGGCAGTGCACGGCTTGCTTGGGAAAGTTTTTTGCAGTTCCTTAACCATTTTCGTATATTGCACGCGTCATCTTTTACTTATCGTTTTTAGATGTCTGAAAAAATTATCGTAATTTCTGGAATGAGAAATTGGTTTTCGAAAAGTTTTTGCGAATTAACATGAAAATTCAAATATTTTGCATATTGCAAATATTCCCATTTTTTTTAATGCGTCTTAAAATTTTTAGGCAGCAGTCGGATTGCGATGGCTGATTTACTGACGGCTGCAACGATGCATCGTGGCCCAATGTCGAAACAGTTTGATTGTGAATCAGGAGATATTTCAAATTTACGACCTCGTGTAATTCTCAAATTCGTTGTACAATTATTCTATTGAATCTAATAAATTGTTTCTGCAAATCTCTTTATTGACTTTTGTGTGAATATCATTGATCGCCCTTTTCGGTTTCACGAATGGATTTTTGATCCATAATTGTTAACTTGAATGGTTGAAGAAGACGATAATTAAGTTCTGTAACACTTTAAGCTATAAATTTAAGTTCTCAAGATGCAACATAAATCGAGATCGATGACGGTATGAGATGAAAAATGAGATAAAGAAGTTGTCAGAAATAAGTCGAAGGCAAATTAGTAGACCATACTGCTGCAATTTAATGATAAAATAGTAGGAAATGGGAATAACATACAGTACTATGTAAAAAGAAAACATCGTAATTTAGATATGTTACCTGGATGGCCTCTAATAACAGGTGGAGCAATTATTGCTTTATTTATGGCATTTGCCTTACATCATATTGAAGAAGGACATGTTGGAGTTTATTATCGAGTATGCGTTTTAGCTATCTGATATAAATATTCTTGACGTCAAATTTCTTTTCTTTTCTTTTATTAAATTCTCAAATAGGTTGTTCTATCATTTTTTTTTTCCTATTCCTAAATATAAATTATGCTTTGCAATTTTTTTTCTTTTTTTTATTTTTTGTAGGGTGGTGCTTTATTAAGTCGTGTAAGTCAACCAGGATATCATCTAATGTTTCCCTTTGTTACAACATATAAATCGGTGCAAGTTACTTTACAAACTGATGAAGCCAAGAATGTGCCGTGCGGAACAAGGTAAAATTTCTTAAATTTCTTTTTTTTTTTTTTTTTCATTTTGCCATGTTTTTTGAATTAAATGCAAGAAATTAAGCTTCTACGAAATGAGACTTGAAAGTATCAGTGTGTGTTAGTGTTAACTTATTAAAATAAGTAAATAAGATCGCCTAAATCAAGCGTTTGAGGTCATCGGCATGCTAACTAGATCAAATGGAAGTTGCCTTTGTTACGCTTTTCTTAGAAACCACACACATATGCGATTTAGCATACGATAGTATTTTTTTTTAAACTTAAACTTAAAAAGGCATTATTTGTTAGAATTTCATTTCAGTGGTGGTGTAATGATTTATTTTGATCGAATTGAAGTTGTGAATATTTTGTCTTCATCAAGCGGTAAAGAAATTTTCTTAAATTTAGTTCGGTTTATCATTACAGGTTTGTCAAAACTCCGTGAGTTATTGTAGCTTTCTGACGTACTTTGACGTAATTTTTAAGCAAGCGAAAATGATTAGTTCTCCAACTCTCAGTCTTAGAATTGCAGTTTACGACATTGTGAAAAACTATACGGTTGACTACGACAAGCCATTGATATTCAACAAGGTTCATCATGAAGTGAATCAGTTTTGTAGCAGTCATACACTTCAGGAAGTTTATATAGATCTTTTCGGTATAATTTAAATATTTTTCATCTCTTTAGATCGCTGTCGTTTCATTATTTTAGTGATTTTTTTTTTTGCGTGTTTCATTTTTCTTTGTAACAAAAATGCTAAAGTATGACCAGTTAAATGTTGATAATTGATAATTCTGGCAGTTATTTCTATTCATATCTGTCAACTTTTTTCCAGACCAGATTGATGAGAATTTGAAAACGGCTTTGCAAAAAGATTTAATAAGGATGGCTCCAGGCCTTTCTGTTCAGGCAGTCCGAGTAACAAAACCTAAAATACCTGAATCAATACGACAGAATTATGAACAAATGTATGCTTCTTATACCTTTTCTCATGTAATAGAACAAGTATGGAAGGTATAACGGTTGCTATTAATTAATTAAATAGAAACCTTTTGTGGCATTGTAAGTCTTATTTCGCATCTCGCCCTTGTCTAGTATCTCGTATCACCGCGCCATCAAGTAACATGGTGGTATCATTAATCTGTAATTTTAATAATGTTCAACTGCAGTCTGGAAATGAGTATCGTTTCAGTTTACAATTATTACCCAAGCATCATTAGCAGGTCATAATCGAAGAGAAAATAAGAACAGTACTAACAGGACTTTTCATTTTGATTCTCAATTACTTCGTCAGATTAAAATAATTAGTAATAATAGTCAACAATTGTTAATTGTAATAACAGTCGGCAACAATAATTATTAAATTAGTAATAATTACTAATAAATTGATAATGATAATTAACAACAGGAAATAATAATGATTAATAGTAATGATAATAATTAATAACAATAAAGCAACAAATAATTAATAGCAAATAATTGATAACTAATAATGCAAAGGAAACAATTAATAATAAATAATAGTAAGTAATTAATAATGAATAATGGACAGTAAGTAATTAATAATAACACAAGTGGTAGTTGTTAGATAATAATAAATAAGCGACGATAAATAATAATAGATGAGTTATAACAGACAATAATAAATGACAGACAACAAATAATAATGATAATAAATAATAATAAAATAACGGTGATAATGATAATAATGAAATAAAGTAGTATCAGTTACAATTTGAAAAAAGAAAAGAAGCATTCCATTTATTGTTTCTACACATTGAAATTTTGCCTTCTTGAGGGAAGCTGAGAAAACGAAACTCCTTGTAGCCATACAACATCAGAAAGTGGTTGAGAAGGAAGCAGAGACGGAACGGAAGAAAGCTGTTATAGGTGATTCTTTCTCTTTTCTTTCCTTTTTTTTTTGTGTAATTGATAGTTGCATCACTTTTCTGTTTTTTTTTTTTTTTTTTTTGCATTCATTTTCTTCTCATTTTACAGTCATCTTGACATAATATTGTCCCTTTCGCATTGTAACATGTTAATGATGAGTTATTTCTTACATCAATAATTGTAAAGGTAGAAAAAAGTGAAACTTACATGGAAATTTGAATGGTAGTTTGAAGTTTATGTTTCTATCACAGTGCTTTTTGTTTACCTTTTCGAAGTTTTAAAATTGATTATTCGAAATTGTAGAAGCCGAAAAAGCTGCGCAAGTAGCAGCTATTCATTATGAGCAGCATATAGCGGAAAAAGAAGCACAAAAAAGGATTTCTCAGTTGGAAGGTAAGCCGGATTTTCCACGTACATCGTTTTGAAATTCATTCTGAGTTAAATTTAATTTTTTTTTTTTTAAATTTTAGATGAAAGTCATATAGCCCGAGCGACTGCTCGTGCAGATGCTGAATTTTATTCAAGGAAGAAACAAGCAGAGGGTAATAAGCTGCTGTTAACTAGGTATGTTTTCAGAATACTTGTTTAAATATTTCTTTCGAACTCTGAATCAAAAAACGCATAAGTTTGCGGCGAGTCTGGCGGTTTCTATATCAATTGTGTTTCATCACAGAATTTGAAATGCATAAGTTTTAAAGCATAATGTTTTATTATCTTAGGGAGTTTTTGGAACTGAAAAGAATCGAAGCAATTGCAATGAACAACAAAATCTATTATGGTTCTCAGATTCCCAATGCATTTTTGGATATTGATTTACCATCAGTCCAAAAACAATCGACCAAATGAGATTTAATTGTTGAGTTAGATTTATTGTCCTAATTAACATTTGCGGGTTATTTTTCATTTTCATTACTGTAATTCAATGCAGCCGTATGACCGTGCTTTATTTCTCAGGATCATTTTGACTTACGGTGATAGGACAAGGCTTTGATTCTGGTCACAGTGATTAAGCTCATTTTGATTGCTGAGGGATACTAGGATGTTAGCCAAGTTAGGGTAGTTCCCATCGTTGTCTTAAAGCATTCAATTAGATCATGATATTGTTCATGCTGTTGATATTACTGCTGTTTTAGTTTCTTGAAATGGTAAGTCAGAATTTATTTAGTATTCGGCAACATGCGTTTTTCTTATTTTTAGCCTTTTTTTCCTGAAATTGCATATGTCTTTATAAGGCACCTGAGAAAGATTTAAAAAAAAATGAATGTTGGAAAAAAAATGAAATTTTTCTAAAAATTGGAGAAGATTTTTTTTCAATTTTGGTGATTTCTTTTCGACGAAATTGCCGCATTCTTAAGAAATGGAAAGTTGATATCGAAGTGGCAGAATTCCTCATTTCTCGCAATTTCAAACATTTCATTTATGACGATGAGTATACTCCACCTAAATTTTACTTTTAATTGTTCGATTATGTAAGTCGTTTCAAAAAAAAAAAAGATTATACGTGATAGTTCTTTTGTCCTCTTCCTGAAATGTATCTGTTTGATCACATATTGAATCGTAACTGAGCTCAAACACATACATCTGACTGTTTGATTTTTTTTGTCATTTTTGATTCTTAATTTCTTTGCCTGTAAAATACGATATTATCTCCTTTTTAAGAAAAAAAAAAAAAAAAAAACAAATCCTATCCATTTTCAAGTATCTCAGGTACCAGCAGCTTTATAGGATCATTAATCGTTGTAGAATTTGCTTTTGGGAATTTCTAGCCCATTTGTTATCTTAATTTGTAAAGTTATAACAGAAACAAATGTTTTTTAGCATATCAATGTTAAAGGAAATGTTACTGAGCATATCTGTGTTGTCAGCGGAATTGCACTGTCTAATAAAAATCCTTCGAAACATTTAACTGTTTACTTTACAATAATTAACTTAGTTGAATTTTTTCAAGAGATAATAAAGTTAATGGGAATTTTGAGCGTTAACGTAATTTATATTTATTTGGTGAAAAAGAAAAATTTTGAATTTATGATATTTCGATACCTACGAGTAATGCAGAATTCATTCTTAATCGTGAACAGTTCTGAAGGAAATTATCAAATAATTACGAAATTTTTTCAATGTTGAAATGCCTTTCGTGAAAGCTCCAAGTACTAAAGAAATAGTGATAATTGGGAGAAAAATAATTGAAAAAGAATTCTCAAAAAAAAATTAAAGTGTATCATGGAAATGAAATATTTTAATGCGTAAAGTTGTTGCCGCTTTTTTTGCTTAGTTAAAAAAAAAAAAAATTTACGCTTTGTGGAATAGATCCAATTTTTCATTATTTGTGTGCACATTTCAGAATTTCGAAATATTCAAATTTTGAAAATACGAGCCTATGAAAGTGTAATATGAAGTGACCAGTGACGTGTGTAATTTGGGATTTTCAAATTTTTTTTTCCCTTCCCGAAAACTTTTAAAATCGCACACACTCGCTGTTCAATTTGAATTGTTTCCTTTTGTCGTCATCATACCAAACCGTCATGTGAAAATGAAATTGAAATATCACATTATTTATTTAGTAAAAATTTTTGAAATGAAAAAAAAAAGAATGAATATTGAGGAAAAAAAAAGTTTTAGAAAAAAATGAAGGAGGATTGAATTATATGCCATTAATTAAAATGATGTGAGCAAAAACAACGGAAACTTTCGTAGGAACTCTACGAAAGTTCCTAAAACAATTCATACATAAAATTATTTGAGATGATATTTTTCCTGGAAGATGATTGCAAAGGATGTGAACAGTTTCATAATATTATTGTCCTGATTTGTCAATCTAGAAGTGAGGTTTTACTTTGTAAATCAGAAATTCTAATTTAATCAACAAATTAGTTATTTGCCTGATAATATACATATTTTTGAATATGATGGAAATGCAAATAAGAAAATAAAGATATAGCTGAAACTAATGAAGAGTGTTGTTAGTGGTGGACAAGAGAGACAATCTTATTTTATTAGTGGACACTTTCATCACTGGTCATCGGTCGTCTCGTACTATTTGCTGCTGACCACTGAGATGAGTTTACTATTTGAGTAAACTAAACTGCTATTTCTATTCTCTCGCTATTATTTACTTAGTTAGTCTCGCCAATCTTTTCGTTTTTTTTTTTTTCATTGCTTCAATTAGTTATCGTGTAATTTCAGATTATTAAAAATAAAAAACTTTATTCTTAGCTTATTTTATATAAGCTAAACCTATTTTATAGTCTAAGTCATCTTTATTATTCGATTTCTGCGCTGAATTCTATTCCAAATTAGTTATTGTAAATTGTCGAGAATGACATTCTGGACTTTCTTTTTGTATCTGTTTTGAATTTCCTTTCTTTCTTTTTCTCCTGTATTTTTATTTTTTCAATTTATCTTGTTTAATGTTGAAATGAAAAAAGGAATTCAATTAGTGGAAAAAGATGGAAGAGTATCTTTAATGTTTTTGTTGTTTTTCGTCAAATTTGTCATCCTATTGAAATTTACTCAATCATCGTAAACTGATTTAACTGAAAATGAAAATAAAACCTGATGATTATATCTATATCTATCTATCTATCTATCTATCTATCTATCTATCTATCTATCTATATATATATATATATTAATATATATATATATATATTATATTAATTATATTAATATATATATATAAATTTTATATATATATATATTAATTTATAACTGCACAGTTAATGAATCCATTCTTCGTCCTTTTTCCGTTCCATCACAAACACTATAATATTCCCATCTCTTTTTTTTTTAACTTTTAATCCTTTTTTTTTTTTACAGAGAGAAAAAAAAAAAGATTTCTGATACTTCCTAACATTCTGTTACAATTAGTCATTTCATTCGCTTCCATTTCATTTTCATGAACTTAATTGATGATAAAATTTGACATTTTCGCTTTATTTTTTTTTTTTTTTTTTGTATAATTACTTGTTAGATCTAAAATTTGTGCTCTCTTTAATATTGAAAAGAAAAAAAGAATAAATTTTTTAATTAGTGTAGAAAGACAAAAGTGTATTATCGGTAAGATAAGATGGGTCAGTAATCATTGCATGCGACCAATACATACGCATCACAAGTGCGCGTTGTTTTTAAATTCTTTTATTTTTTCATTTATTTAGTTTTTTTAATTGGTGCTGACTAATTCATTTGAGGACACATGCGTAAAAAGGCATATTTGCGACAGTTATTCTTGATTTGAAGATCTTCTAACTCGAAAATACTACTTTCCTAATTATCGTTATTCCTATTCTTCTCTTTACTATTATCATCATGATTATTACTGCTATTATTATTATTGTTATTGCTACTATTATTGTTATTATTATTATTATTATTATTATTATTATTATTATTATTATTATTATTATTATTATTATTATTATTATTATTATTATTATATTATTATTATTATTATCATTTATTACTATTATTATTGTTATTAATATTATCTATTAATCGATTAATTAGTTAATATTGCTAGCATTATTAATTAATTGTTCTTGACTGCATACCGTTTTTAATCATTTTTATTTCTGTTGTTGCTATTTTTAGTTTTTATTGCTTTAACAATCATTTTTTTTTTTTTTTTTTAAATTACTATTCCATTTAACAATTAATTTTGCAACCATAATTTTTTAATCTTGCAATTAATATTGCTTTTAGTTATCGCCATTTTAAATTGTTATTGTTTTCAATAATTACTATTTTTGACTGTTGCTATTTACAATCATTGCAGCTTTAAATTGTTGTTATTTCTGATCATCATTATTTTAATTTGTTATTTCCATGATTGTTATTTTTAATTTTTATTATTTTTTCAATTATTGCTGTTATTGTTATAAATTTCCTTGCTGTTTTTTTGTTTCTGTGCAAAAAATTTTTTCGAGAGAGATTTTCGACATTATTTTGGCTTCCTCAACATTTTTATTTCCCATCTCTATCCATTAATTATTCCAATTTTAAGTTTTTGCCATTGGTACTTTTTTTAAAGAGAATTTATATGTATTTCATTTTTGTTTCTTTCGACATGGCAATGCAAAATTATTTGACGTTATATCCTTCTCCATTCCGATTTTTTTTTTTATTAAAACTATTTGTTTTGTCTATTTCTCTAAGTTTTTTAGTACTGAAAACAAAATTTTCCTCTCTAATATCGTAAATTTTTTCAAAAAAATAAAAAATAAAAAATGAAAGGATTTGCTGCATTAAATATATTATCCAGACATTATCTAGAATTTTTATTTAAATAATAACCATTAACTGCATTTGGATTTTACTTATTATTTCTACTTGGCGACTATCAATTACTTTCATTTTGATCTGTCCTAACATTTATTATAAATTATCCATTATTCGCATAAGAATATTTTCTTACATCATGGGTAATATATAAGGAAATTATATATGGGTATTATTCAATACTTTTGTTTAGATGTTATCCACTTCTTCTCTTTGAATTTCATCCAGCACTTCGACTTGCATTTAATTTCTGTAGAGTATTTCTATTTAGATATTATCCGATATTTATATTCAGATTTCATTCAGCGCTTCTATCTGCTAGTACTTCTGCCTACATACTATCCAGTAAGAAGCGTCATGCGTATTTTTCAGCGTGCTATTCTTTTCTTTCGCCTTTTGTTAATTTTATTTTCTCGTAATTCCCTTTCGTTTTTTTTTTTGATCTAATTTTAAATTTCATTGAAAAAAAAAAACGAATTTAATTAAATCAATATTTGATAAATATTCAATATTTTTTCTTTTTTTTTTCATACTGTAATCCTGGAAAAGCCATCAAAAAACAAAAAAAAAAAAAAAATGAAGCAAAAAGATTAATTGTATCCAAATATTCAATTTAAAACTTAAATTGAATTTGACTTAAATATTTCTCTCCAGTGTGAAGCTGCTAGCTTATTAGATAGTAGCATTCGAAAATGACATTGGAAGGTGAAAATATTCGCAAATATTATTATTAATTGTACTAATTCGATCGCTGATCCAAGGCATATCAAATATTTCCTGAAACGAAGATGAAATCAATAAAAATAAAAAGAACATGAAAATGAAAATAAAAGATAGAATGTCGAAATTTTAAAAAATTCAAAAATATTAGAAACTCTGATATGAGCAATATATTTGAACCTGAATTTTGCTCAATTGATGTCAAATTTAAATTAATTTTTTTTTGTTAACATGCAAATCGACAGAATTTATGTGACATTTTTTAAAGAAAGAAGAAAGAAAAAAAAAGCAATGATAGATCTATCAGATATGTTTTTCGATAAAAATTCGTATTAGATTTTCTATTTTCATATACAATTAAAAATATGATTAGAAATGATAATGATCGTTTAGATTAGATAGATATGGCAAATAGAGAAGCCATCATTAATAAAAATTGATACGGTTAAATTGTCAAGCTAAAAAAAGAAATAGTCATGTTTTTATTTTTGTTTTTTTTTAGTATAAATTATACAGCAACAGTAACCAACTACTACCAGTAACAATAACGACAATAATAAATTATTATAACATCCGATATTGTTATAATATTAATTAATATAGCAGCATGCTTATTCTAATTAATATAATATTATTGTTACAATAACAATTAATACAGTAATTTTGTCATCACAAATTGTTATTATTAATCATAATAGCGATAATTACAATTAATCTGACGATTGTTTATTTTATATAATCGTAAGATTTATATCGATTTATATATATATATATATATATATAAATTGTTAAATAATAATAATAACTCGATTGATTGTTCAGAACATTCTCAAATTGAAGTGGAACTTGTTTTATTGCATTTTATTATTAAAACCGGATGAATGTTGTATAATTTGAACAAGTTGTTAGTGAAAATGAAATTTTGTAAAAATATATGACGAAATGAAAATGATATGAATAATTGAAGAGAAAAGACAACTGAAATGCAAAAGAATAGAGGAGAAAGGAGAGAAAAATAGGTAGAAGAATGAAATTAGATAAGAACAATGGTGAGAGATAGATTAGTTTGAAATCATATTTGGTTAAGTGATAATTGTTATGAGAGTTTTAAAGGGAAGACAAGATGGCAGGCACATTCTCGCATTATTTGAAGGTTGAAATGAAGCAAATGGAAGGTCAAATTAATGAGGTCAACTGGACTGTTTCTCTCATCTTCCTCTTCTTGCCCTGATTGCAAAATCCGCGTAAGACAGCCTGAACAAACGACGATTAACGCTTAGCGTTTGTTTGTAACGGTTCATTATTTATTGCGTTAGGTTGGTGTATGTGTACGCTTCATTTATATTATCACTGTTGTTATTATTATTATTATTGTTATTGTTGTTATCAGCATTAATTATTAGTTATGATAATTTTTCAACGATATTTATTCACTATAAGACAACAACTGTCACGATTATCACTAAAATTAATCGTATTACTATTATTACAACAAATTGCAATAATTGCAAGAATTTTTACTGATAACACTACTTCTACAATTGCTGCAACAGTAACTGTTACTGCTATTACCGTATTACCGATTATCAGTGGTACGGCTATCAGTACTACTACTACAATAGATCAAGTAAAATTTTAAGTAAAAATAGACATAAATAATTTCCCTTAAAACTAAAATGCTTTTTGATAAAATTCTAATTTTTACCTTGAACAATTTAATCGGTTTAATTCAAAAGAAAAATCATGAACTTTTTTGCTTTTTCATTTTCAGTGAAAAAATTTCCAGGAAACCGGTGTGAAAAATATAACCGATTCTAAATATACGATATCAGATATTGGTTTAGAATGTGCACAAGGATGGGAGAAATACAGGTCGAAATGTTTTCGGGTATACACAATTGAACGATCATGGCCACAGGCATTACTGTTTTGTTCTAGGTAGAATAATTTTTGATTGCATAATAATTAGTTTTTTCAAAATCTGTTGCTATTAAATTATTATTTATTGTATATAATTTATGTATACATGTATTTTATTTTACCATTAATTTAAAGTTGAAAAAAAAAAACACTTTTTTAAATGAAAATCACCAGCGATATTACAGTAAATAATACATCTCTAGTCAGCAACATTTGATTCATTTATTTTTTCCTTTTTTTTTTTTTTTAAGAATTTTATGGTTGTATACTTATTAAGATTTTAATGGATTTTTATCAATAAATTTTCTGATGTCCGAATTGAAAAGTCTAAAAAGAAATAATGATGGTTTTTACTTAATGAAAAGACATAATTCAAATAATACACTAATTCACAATTTCTAGACACATATTTTACTGTTTAGAAACTTGACTTTTCGTAAAATCATATCATTCTTTCTTTATAAACAAAGCTTTTTATTCATTTCAAACTAAAAATTTTAGTAAAATATATTTAATGATTCCATCAACTCTCATACCTCCTTAATTTTCAAACAAAATTCTAACCAGCTGATATCTGATCATTGTGCTCTTTTTTTCTTATTTTTACTTTTCCATTTTTTGTTTTAAATATCAGATATGGAAGTCAACTTGCTCGTATCGAATCATTTGGAGAAAATAGTTTTGTGCATCGTTTAGTCAATCGCCAACAAAAGATTTTTTCAACGAATCGTAATGAATTCTGGATTGGTATGAATTAATTCATTGCCTGCTAATTTGTAATTTTAATTCATCAAATATTTTTATGAAATTAAAATCATAAATCAATTTTTATTAAAGGTATTGTTGCGCAACAAACCGAAGATGAAGATGCATATTTCTTATGGTCTGATGGTACAGTAGTATCACGTTATGTTGGTTTCTGGAATGATGGACAACCCAATTATCGAGCTGGAACTTGTGCGAAGGTATTTGTTATCTAATTGTTCACTCAAATTATTCCTCTCATTATTTCTCTTTTCTTTCTTTTTTTTTTTTTTATTCACTGACAAGTTTAAAATGCAAAAAAAAAAAAGTATGTGAGGTTTAGTTGTAATACCGATCAATCATGCCAGTAATTTTTAGCTCTGTTCAGTTTTTCCTTTTTTTTTTCTTTTGCTTTTTTTCACAAAAAAAAAGAAAAATTAGAAATTTTCCAAAATCTATACTAACCTAAAATTTGAAATGAAATTGAAACGAAAGGGTGGGAGAGAAAAACATGGAAAGAAAAAGAAATGAGAGGAAATGAAGTGATAGTAATTTAAAAAAAAAAAAAAAGTATTTCTTAAAATATGGTGATAGAAATTTTCTTTGCTCTGAGAGAAATTATTATTGTTAGATATGAATAACATATTTTGAAATTGTTAATAAAATGAAATGATCGAATTGGATTAATTAACCATTTTAAATGTTGGAATTAAAATAATTTTAGATTGTAAATGATCGTTCATTCAACATAAATATATAAATTTTATTATTTATAGGTGTCCATCACATCAATTGATGGACTACGATGGAGTTTGGAAATGTGCAATGCACTGCTACCATTCGTATGTGCATTACCTGCATGCATGAAAGGTAAGCAATATTGTAGTAGTGAGATGAATGATTTAAATCAGAGGAAGATATAATGTGAGTACAAATGAAGAAAAGATGGAAAATTTTGTTGATGGAACGGATGAATTGATAAGGTAAGAAGGAAAGGTATAAGGTGGAAAAGATAGCGGGCACTTTAAATGACCTTGGCATTAAATGTTAATGTGGCTCCTTGTACCAATCACCGATTAAAACAATGAAAGAATGCCATGAGCAATTTGGAACTTTTATCATTAACATTATCAACATTATCAGTACCATCCATCATTAGCATCATCATCATTCTTATACAAATTATTTGACATTTGAAAATTTCATTATTTATTTATCAATTTCTTTTATCTTTTCGCTAGTGATGGTTAAGGACATTTTAAGATGTAGAAAAAAAAAAAAAAAGAGAAGAAAGAAAAAAGAATGAGACAAAGTTATTTTACGAAATGACTTGGTTTTGCGCAGAATATATTCAAAGTTTTAGGGTAATTAAATTGTTTTTTTTTTTTTTTTTTTAGTGAAAAAATTGAGAATAAAAAGATTCGAAAGATTAAACTTTGAAATTTTATAAACTAAAAAAAAATTTTATGTCATAATAAAAAAATTTTATACCATAATAAAAGGGTAACAAAAGCACAGTAGTCTGACATTTAATACTTTAATAAAGTCTGATCAGCGGTTCTGCATAGCTGCAATAATGTGGAATTTGCGAAGTTTCAAGAAGTTTCGAGAGATTTGGTGAAGTTGCGGAGTTTGTGAAGANAAAAAAAAAAAAAAATGAGCGCATTAGAATATCGGTTTTTATATTCATAAAGGAAGTAAATGTAATGATAAAATCTTAGCTAATTTAATCTGAAAATATAGAAATGTCGCAAAGACTAATGTCATTGTCTCCTTTTAAATTATCAATATCAGTCATATTATCAATGTGCCAATTATCTGATCGTATTACCAGAAAACAAAAAAATTCTACACAACTCATCAACGCTTTTAAAAAGAGTTCCTACAATGCTTCCTCAAAGTTGCAAAAAAAAAAAAAAAAAGAAGAGAAGTATTAGAAATTTTTTAATTAGGATAGTTGTACTTGAAGAGAAAAAATTTTTAAATAAGTGCTACATTAATTAAAGCTTATTTTAGGTTCATTTTTTTGTCAAAACGGTAAATGTATATCACATTCAGCCCATTGTGATGGTGTCAATGATTGCGGTGATTATAGTGATGAATTCAACTGTCCTGGTAAATTTCTCACTGTTACCTGTTTCACATACAGTTTAAAACCATCAAATTAATCAAAATTTCAGCGTGCAACCTTGATTTCTGATGCAGTTTTTCATTTTTCCTACCTTATTTTCTTTTCATTTTTGGGAAAATATTGCATAACTATTAGCATAAATGTAGATATAAATATAAATATTGATAAATAAATAAACAAATATATATACATGTATATAATAACAGTAATAATTGTAATAATAACTAATAATAAAAATTACTAATAATAGTTAATGATAACAATAACTACTGGTAATAATAATTAATAACAAATAATAATCGAAAGTAAATAGTAATTAACGATGTTGATTGGTAATAGCAACACAACTGGTGGTAAATATATAATAATAATAACTAGCAATGAATGAAAAATAGTAGTAAGAATGGTTTAATAAAAGTTCAGTGTATTATTATTATTAGCAAAATTATTTTCTTTTTTTTTTTTGGAGTATTATGGAAAGTTAACTTATAATTTATAATTAGGAAAAATTTGCTTTAAATTCTTTGCAATAATAAACAACATTGATAATGGACACAATTTGTTCCAGCATCACCGAAAGTGATCGCATGTTTGAAATATGAAAAAGGTGAATCAGGTAAAATACAATCACCGAACTACCCGTCACCTTATAATGCCAATGCAAATTGTCGTTGGGTCATTGAAGGACCAATCAATTCTCGGATTCATGTATGTCAGATAAATAAATAAATTTCCTTCTCGTATTCAACATTTCCCGTTTCCTGCAACGTCTAATGCATCCATTTGATTATGCAATTATAAGTTTTTTTTTTTTCCACCTGATGGAACAAATTACTAGAAGTTTATTGAATTGTCTGAAAATTAGTAAAATTTATTGCTATCAATTTGCTCATAATGATGATACTCATTTCTAGGATAAAATTTTCATAGAAATGGAAGTAAAATTCTAAACTAGCAAATATAACCTTCTGAGAAATTAACCTTTTTTTTTTTTTTTTTGTTAATAATGCTAAAACATTCAGATCATTTATACGCTTCCAAGGCTTTTTACTTCAGACAAGAAAGATTTAAAAAAGGAAAGGGAAAAAAAAATAGAAATAGCATTTTGGAATTCTTAGTAAACTATAAATTTTCGATTATAAAGTCATTAGTTTTCGACATTCTACAAGAAGAAATTTAAACGGGAAATCATTTTGCAGTAATAAACTAAAAAAAAAAGATACAGAAAAAATTAAATAAAATTAATTATTATTAAAAAAAAAAAAAAAAGAAAAAAAAAATTAATTATTATTAAAATTCTACACAGATAACATTTGATGTGTTCGAAACGGAAGAATATGAAGATTTTGTTACGATTTTGGATGGTGGCCCAGCAGAAAATTCATCTGTTGTTATGGCTATCCTTTCCGGAACAAAAAAACCTGAAACATTAATTTCAAGTACCAATGTAATGGTGGTGCGATTCAGTAGTGACACACAAATTCAGGCACGTGGATTTGAAGCAAATTGGCGTGCCGGTAATCATTTTTGCATATTTTTTCAATTTTTATTGGATTATCAAACTTTGTCAAATAATTATTTGAAAAAAAAGAATTAAGATGGAAACAGTAAAAAGAAAATTAATGCAGACTTTTTTTTTCATCTCACGCTCTTTGTAGCAAGCGTATCATGTGGCGGAGTTTTAAAAGCTCAACCATATGGACAAACATTTAGTAGCCCAGACTATCCTAAGAACTATCCGAATGGTGTAGAATGTGTCTGGAAGATTGATGCTCATCCAGGACAGCTCATTTCGCTTGAGGTTTGTTAATTAGTAATTATTTTTAATTAACGACTAGTTTTGTGGATTAAATTTGATAACTAAAAATGCAAATGTAAGAGTTAGAAAAAAAGAAAATTCCAATTAACTAAAAGCAAATTATTTTATAAATTGATTAAACAGGATGCTATTACGTAAAATAGGAAATGAATGTTTTGTGGTAAGAAAGAAAAAGTAACAGCATTTTTTGGTGGATCAAAAAATAAGCATTCTGAACAAATATTTCTGGAAGCATTTTCAAAATGTATATTAATCTGTAATAAGTTTTTTTTCTTCTTCTTTTTTCAGATTGAAGAACTTGATTTGGAAAAAGTTAATGATTTTGTACAGATTTATGACGGTGCTACACCATTAGCACCAATATTAGCACGTTTAACCGGAACTCTTTCACAGCCTCAATTAATTATTTCAACCCAATCACAGCTATATATTTATTTTTACTCAAATTTTGCTCGTAGCGGACGTGGATTCAGTATTACATATAAGCGTGGTAAGATATTTATTTCTTCATTTTCCTCTTTGTAAATCAGTTTTTTACAAATTATTTAAAAAATTACGGAAATTAATATTGAATATTATTAGGATGCTCAAATCGTATTCGATTAGATAAAGGAATTATAACATCACCTGGCTATACTCGTATACCGTATCCCAATTCTCAACGATGTGTTTATACGGTAGAATTACCTGATGGTAATACGGAACAACCGACAGCTTTTGCTATCAATAGTTTTGATGTTGCTGAAGATGATCGTTTAATGGTTTGTTTTAATTTTATTTGAGCATAATTTGTTAAGTTTAAAATTCGCTTCTTTTTTACTAATTATTAATAATTAAGAAAATATTTGCAGATGTTTGAGGAAATTGAAGGTGGTCGACCATTACATCCAAGTGATGGCTTTTCCGCCATTTCACGACCACCGAAAAGTATTTTTGCTCAAACTGGAATTGTTCAAATTGTTTTTGCTACTAATTCGATCAGGAGTGGTCTTGGATGGAATATTACTTTCTCTACAAGTAATCCTGAAAAGATTTGTGAAAAATTTAATAAAAATTAATTTTTTTTTTAATTGATTGGAATATTTCTTTTTTTTTTTCAGATTGCCCACCACTTCAAACACCAAAACTTGTATCATTATCAACAAAAGCATCAGCATTTGGAACAAAAGTAACAGCATCATGTCCACGTGGTTATGAATTTCGCACTGGACGAGGACAAATGTTCGATATAACTTGTCAACTTGGAGGAAAATGGACCGAAGATCATATCCCTGATTGTCAACGTACAAATATATAAACTATTGAATGATTTTTTGCTTTTTTATTAACAAGAAAAAAAAAAGGAATTCCTGTGATAGTTTCAAACTTTTTCGGAAAAGAAGAAAGAATCGTAAGAAATAAATAAATTATAATTATAGCGGTTTATTGTTCGGCTGTTCCACAAATAGCCAATGGATTTGCATCATCGGCAACGAATGTTTCCTACGGTGGATCAGCAAAATATACTTGTTATGATGGTTTTGATTTTTCAAGTGCCAAAGAGTCAGGAGAAATTTATTGTACAGATGAAGGACGATGGACACTTACACCATCATGTAAAGGTAGGTTATATACTCATTTAAGTTTGATTCATTTAATCTTTCTAGTTTCAGTATTTTTTAATTACTTTCTTTTCTCTATTTTAGAAACAATGCTTTAAATTTTAACGTTTATCGAGTTCTATTATTTTTAATTGTAAATAATTCCATTTTTTTTTCTTCTGAAAAAATTTTACACTAAAAAATAGAAAAGTGTACTTATTTTATTCTGAAAGAATTTAATTTAATACTATAAATAATAGACTATAAAAAGCTTTTTTTTCAAACTTCATTTTATTAATTAAAAAATTTATAGCAATGACATGCCCTGCATTGGCACCATTTTTGAATGGTGAAAGAATATTAGAATTTGGAGACGGTACTGGTTACGGTACGGTATTTCGATTTGAATGTATGGCTGGATTTCGAAGAATCGGTGCTGCAACACTTCTTTGTCTCTCCACTGGTGAATGGTCATTCGCTCAACCGTATTGCAAAAGTTTGTCCAATCATTTTATTAGTGCTTTTAATTTATTTTATTTTTATATACGATAGAAAACAAAGTTTTAATCATGAAAAAGGTTAAAAATTTCTTTTAAAAAAAAATAGAAACTGTGAGAAGAGCTTATAATTTTAGTGTTAGAAAAATCAAGTTATAATTTTCTAATCTTAATTAATGTTTTCTATATAGTATCTAGATAAATTTCCACATTTATTTAATTCCATAAAGGAATTACATTTGAAATGAAATAATTAGTGGTCATTTATTTAACTTTTATTAATGATTAGGAAAATTTTAAAATTATTTCTTTTTTTTTAAATTTTTTTTTTCATACAAATCACAATTAATCAAATTCTTTCTTAATCTAAATTTAAAGAAAAAAAAAGATTTTTTAAAAGTTGTTTGAATTTTGGCTGTAACTAATGTGAATTGTTAAGTTAATATGAAAATTTAAATTTGTTATTTTTATTACAGAATTAACATGCATCCATGTACCACTGATAGCTAATGGTGCCGTTGTAACGGGTGAACGATTTGAATTTGGTGATTTAGCTCGAGTGGAATGTCAACCAGGCTTCCGAACAGTAGGAGCAGACTCGCTAAAATGTCTAGCTAATCAAACACTTAGTGATGTTCCGGAATGTCAAGATATTGATGAATGTGCCGATGGATTAGCTATTTGTAGTATTCAAAGCACAAAATGCATTAATATGCCCGGTGGTTATCACTGCCAGTGCCTTTCCGGATTTCAGCCACAACTTTGTAAGACTTGGTATTATCACTACATTATTATTATTTATTGTTATTTGTTACTAGATTAATATTTCTCATTATTTATTTCCATTTATTATTATCATTTATCATCACACTAAATAACCTTATTACGACTGTTTTAATTTATAATTAATCTTTAATATTTTGAAGTAATTAAAAATAAGAACCCTGAAGTTTCTCATTGTATTACAATGATGAAAAAGAACTTTGTTGTTTCAGCATGTAGCACAGCTTCTGTTCTAAATTCATTAACTGCAGAGGGAAGCAGCGAAATGGATGATTTTCGTGCTAAAGATTATGCAATAACTGGTAAATTTTAGAAGTTAAAAGTTTTGATTAGGTTTAAAAATTACTATGTAATTAAATTAAAATTTACGGCATATGCTACAGAAAAAATGGGCAAAGCTATATTTCATTAAGTTTAGATTCAATTTTGTGATAGTGATGAAATTTGAATTACTTATTTAGTCTATTAACAATATTATCTATAGCAGAAAACCCCCCTTTCTGGTTAAGGCTTCTTGAAGATCCATTAAGTTAATATTGCCTATTTTATCCAATTTTAAGCTATCAACTAATGAATGCTACCCTGTTGATTTGATAAAATGAAAAATCTGGCAATATTTTCATTTTATTTCCGCGTTACTAATTTACTGCTAAATAGATACTGGAATTTTGAATTTCCAAGAGAATCCTGAAAGGAATATTAATCATTGATTTTGTAGGTTGGTGTGCAAATGCTGATGATTCTGAACGAAAAATTACATTTGTTTTTGCGGTACCAAAAGTTATCGAGCGAATACGTATTGAGAAAACCGCAAATGGTGCTTATCCAACCGTTATCGGTTTGAAATATTCCAATCGTACTGGTGTTCCATTGACGCCATTTATGGCTGCCAATATTACTGTAAGTTTGGCTAGTATTAATTATAAATATAAGCTGATTATTTATAGACAAAAATGAAGTTTTATTTCGGCATTTTTTTTTTTTTTTTTTGTTTTCTCATAATGTTAAAGTTTTTTGTACAAATATCTGAGATCCTTTTTTTTGGATTATTTATAATTTACAAAAAAAAAAATCTATTAAAATTTGGAAATATTAACACTTAATCTCACATAAAAACTGACTTTTTTTCTTTTTGTTTTCAACTCTCTTTTTCTTCGAATTCCAAATTGTTTTTTGTTTTTTTTTTTTTAGACTGAAATTAAGAAAATTTGGAAAATTTTCAGAAATTAACGACACGAAATGTGGCAATTGTCGGTGGTGAATTGCTTGTTTTACCGCAAGCCATTGAAGTTCGTGTCTTAGAACTGACAATTGAGGAATATTTTGGCAATGCATGCATGAAATTGGATATTCTTGGCTGTCATAAAACAAATTGTTTTGGTAAGTCTGTCTATCTGTTTGTCTTTTGTTTTCTGTTTTTTGTTCTAAAACTTAATTGCAATAAATAAATTTGAAAATTCCAGCAAATTTTATTTGTGAAAAGGAAAAGTTGCTTATAAGCAATTGTTTAAAGATGTAAATGAATGTGAACAAAATAACGGTAATTGTGAACAAATTTGCATCAACTCACAAGGATCATATCGTTGTGCATGTGAAATTGGTTTTGATTTACTTACCGAAGATGGACAAGGTGGTGTACATATCAAGGTTTATTTTAATTTTATTATTATTTTTTTTAAAATTTTCATTGTTAAAAAGACTTAATTCTACTAATTACAGTTATTTTTTTCTCTCACTTTGATAATTTTTACCTTGCTAAGAGGCTATAATTAAATTTTATAAATTTAGGATGGTGAAACAGGCTTCAATGCATTAGATGTTGTACGATACAATCAAACATGTGTGCCACGAATATGCGCTAATTTATCGTCACCAAAAAATGGCTTACTTCTTTCTACCGCAAAAACATTCCATTATCCGATGGTTGTTCAATTTCAATGTGATTTTGCATATCAGGTAAGTGTTAATTCTTTTTTTTTTTTGCAAATTTTTCATTTTAACTCATTTAAATTAGGAAAAAAAAAATTATTCTTAGATGATGGGTGCAAGTCATTTGAAATGTATGCAAGATGGTAGCTGGAATGGTACGGCACCATTATGTCTTCGTAAGTTATCATTTTTCATGACAAAATTAATAGTATGATTTAAAAAAAAAAAAAAAAAAAAAAAAGATAATTAGTTTTAGCGGATTAACTTCCTTTTTCAAATAATTTCTCGAAATATTAAAAAAAAAAGTTTATTTCAGTCTTACAGCATTAATTTTATTGCTGCAAAACTGTATAATTATAGCATTGCTTTAGCTGTTTAATTCATGTGAGATTGCAGAAGATGAGAGAGAAAAAGCTGACATTTTAAATGAATAGAAATCAAAATGCGGTAAAATTTAGCTCTAAAATAATAGTTGACTATTGTAGCAGCTACATGCCAAGGCGTACGTAATAATTCTGCAATCGGTTTATTTGTTGCACCTGAAAATAGTACAATTGCTTACGGTCGTAACGTATCCATTGTCTGTAGTCAACAAAATAGACCAGGTAAATTGAAATCCATTTGATAATTAATTTGTATAAATTATTCATTCCATGTATCACTCTTCATATTTTATAATTAATTTATGCAAACTATCCTATCCTTGTAGACTTATTTCTAATGTGGCTTTTTTTTTTGCAGACTGGTCAGGATTTTCTTCAAATTTGCTAAAAACTAGGCAGTAAAATTGCCCTGAAGAAAAAAAGATTTTTAATTGTTATTTTTACTTGTTCTTAGCAATTTAAAAAAAAAAAATAGTTTAATGGGTAGGTAGTGGTTTTTAACTAATATAATTTTTCATGCTTTGCTCTAGTCATATCATTAATATAAATTTCTGATACTGAAATCAATTCAATTTCAGCAAGTAGCTCATTATTATCATCTTTTCGGCAGTGCATTTACGATCCACAAGATGATGGTCGGGATTACTGGTTATCAGGACCGGATATTGATTGTCCTTTGGTGGATTGTGGTCCACCACCATCACTTGCTGGTGCGATTTATGAAGGAGATGATTACTCTTACAAAGTTAGTTATTATTTTAATTTATTAATGATTTTTTTCTTTTTTTTTTCGCTTATATTCATTTTGGATTCATAAAATCTGTATTTCAAATTATGACTTGATTTGCAATTTTCACTAATTTATTAAGAAGTTGCTGCCACTTAATTTTATATACTGTTTCTTATATTTCAAATTTTACTTTAAAAATAATTTACAGGTCGGATCAGCGTTTACATTCAGTTGTAGACCACCGTATAGTTTGATTGGTAAATCGAGTTATGATGATCGGACTATCCGATGTAATGTTGATGGTAATTGGGATCTTGGTGATTTGAGATGCGAAGGCGAGCTTATTTTAAAAAGCAAATTTAATTAAGGTAATCAGTAGTATTTGCGGGAAAACAATTTTTTGTCATTTAGGACCTGTCTGCGTTGACCCCGGTTTTCCGGATGATGGTCAAGTTCAGCTAGAATCGGTCGAGGAGGGTGCACAGGCAAAATTTAGCTGTAACAGAGCCGGATATAAGCCATTTCCATCTGATACAATTAATTGCACGCTCGGTACAGCTTGTGTCTTAGCTGAAGATGTTGGGATTTCATCCGGTTTCATTCCGGACGGTGCTTTCGCCGACAATTCTGATTCGACTACTTGGGGTTATGAACCTCATAAGGTAATTTCTTGTTGTTTCATAATGTGGAAAGAAAGAAAAAAGTTTCATACTGATAAAAATTTCCCATATTCTGGAAGATCACAACTTTCTATCGATCATTCATGCTCTAATTTTGTACCAATCCTAATTTCAGGCTCGATTATCATCTACTGGATGGTGTGGCTCTAAAGATGCTTTCATCTTTCTTTCTGTTGATTTACAGCGCATCTATACATTAACAACTTTACGTATGGCTGGCGTTGCTGGTAGTGGCCATTTACGTGGTCATATTACCAAAATGCAATTATTCTATAAAGTTCAATATAGTCAAAATTATGATACGTATCCAATTGTATGTTTATGTCTAGTTCTTCTCGTTTTTTTCTCTTTCCCATATTAAAAAATTCATAATATGTTTCCGTGAAATAGTGTTTAGTCATTAATCATTAATTAGAAATTCATTGAAAAATTTTGCAGCTATGATTTGATATATTCCATGTTCTAGTTTTTTTTTCAGGAATTTGAAACACCGTCCGGAAATCATAATGCTATGCATCAATTTGAGTTAAATCCACCTCTGCGAGCACGTTATATTCTTCTCGGTGTTACCGAATATGAACAGAATCCTTGTATCCGCTTTGATATGCAAGGTTGCTTAGCACCACTTTCGGTTGCGCATGAAATTCCCTCTCATTTACAGGTTCTATTTTTATTTTTTCAATGAAAAAAAAAAAAAGGAATTTAAACAATATGCTATTATATTAAGGAAAAAAAAAATTTTTAAACAGTACCAATTTTTATTTTGTTGTTGTTGATTTTCCTTTTTTTTCTTTTTTTTTTCAAATTTCTCGCTAACTTATCATTTTTTGAATACAGGTTGGCTGGAATGCATCTGTACCACAATGTGTTGATAGCGAACCACCAACATTCCATAATTGTCCAACAAATCCGGTTTATATTTTAACGGATGATAATGGACAACTTTTACCGGCCACTTATGAAATACCGACTGCAGCTGATAATTCCGGATCCGTAGCATACATCCGTGTAATACCGGATGCTTTTGAACCACCAAAATTGATTTCACATGATATGGATGTCGTTTACACTGCTTTTGATGATGCTGGTAATACAGCAGAATGTACTGTACAACTTCGTATACCCGGTATTGTTTCTTTTTTTTGCTGATTATTACTTTTTATCTTTCTAAAAAGTTCTATTTCAGTAAACTAAATTTTGCAAAAATAAATTTATAGCCAAATTATTTGTAAAAAAATGAAAAAAAAAATAAAATAAAATACATGGTAGAAGTAAATTAGTATTATTTCTTTTCTAACATTTCTGATATTTTCATTTTGAAAAAAAAAAAAGTCATATTTTAATTTGGTGGAATTTTGATATTGGTCGTCTTAAGGCAAAGAGTACTTTTAGACTTTACTAAAATTTAATTAATAATAAATTACGTAATAAAGAAAGAAATATTATTCACATTATTTCAGATACACAACCACCGGTAATGAAATGTCCCGATTCATATGTTATTCCAGCTGATGAAGGAGAATTTGAAAAATTAATTACATTTAATGAGAGTACAGTACAGATGGTAATCCAGGATACCTCAAATATTACGGATATAACATTTGAGCCAACTGAAGCTTTACTTACTCTTAGTTCACATGTTACCGTTGAAGTTACCGCAACTGATAGTGCATCAAATCGAAATAAATGCAAATTTCAAGTATCACTTCAAGGTTAAATTTTTGCCTAAAGTAACTAAAATTATTTGCATATATAGCTTTCTATTTGAAAATTCAAAATTCATTGCACGCTTTGATAAAATATGATAATTTTTTTTCTTAATTTTTCTGATAATTTACGATCTAATCATGTTTGCATCAGTTTCTCTTTTTTTTTTTCTCTCTCTCTCTCTCTCTCTCTCTCTCGCCCTAAATTAAATTTGTGTTTCATGAACATGATAATTGATGAAGTTCTCATTTTTTAAAACAAAAAAAAAAAAAAAAAAAGCCAGAACAAAATGAAATAAAGAAAGAGAAAAATTGTAATTTGTTAAATTTTAATATTAAATTGTAGCAAAAGCATGTTCACCATGGTCATTAATTGGCGAAGAAAATGTTGAAAAAGAATGCCAAATACATGGTAGCACAACTATTTGTACCGCTAAATGTGCTAGAAAGTTCACGTTTGTTAATGAAAAAAATACTTCGCAACAATTTACCTGTACCAATGGTATTTGGTCACCATCAAATGTGGTACCAGCATGTGTACCGGTTGCATTAGAACCAGCTCGTTATGAATTAACAGTCAGTGTTGATTATTCCGTTTCTACACCTGTTGGTAGTGACTGTCTTAAGGTAAGAAGTACTTCTGGACTTTAACATTTTATTTTATTTATTTATTTATTTTTTTTCTTTTTTTAGAAGTATTATTTTAAAAATTAATTGATACGCAGTGAAATAAAATATTAGAAAGTGATATTATTACTGCCATATTGAATTTAGTAAATAATTAGAATTGAACTCGAAATTATTGCTATTTATTACCAATTAATATTTCTGATAATCATTTATTTATTTTTTCAAAAAATTTTTTTTTTTTTAATTTTTTCCTTTTTTAAAAGAAGAAAGGCAAGAACAGTTTTTTTTTTTTTTTTTTTTTTCTATAATTAATTTGAAAGATTTCTTTAAAAGCCATCATTTCTTAATACGTTGTTAATAGTTATTCATTCTTATCCCCATATTTTGCTAGAAATTTCAATTTCATCCATAATTTTGAATTTCTAATTTTAAAAATATTTCTTTTCATTTTCCAAACAATTTCACTCTATACTTTTTAAAATTTATCTTTCATTAATAACATATAATAATTACTTATCTCTACCTTTATACTTAATCACTAGGTCTAGTTTTAATTTCTAACTACAAAAATGTATTCCTTTACAGATTAATCTCTTTTTTTAGGGTTATTCAGAGTACATAACCACTTTCTTCGATACCCTAGATACATCCTTATCACAGCGTTGTTCATCATCCATTGAGGTATTTGTGCGTTTTTTGGATGTTAAATTTATCAATACAGTAAGTGGTGTTACCGCTAATTATACAATTCAAATACTTCCAACTGTGCTACAAGGTGTTTTCTACGAGCTATGTGGTTTGACATTACGAACAATCTTCGATTTACGAATACCAGGTAATTAAAATATTATTTTAAAGAAAAAGTTTTTTTTTTCTTTTTAACTTTTGATTCATAAAAGTTCAAGATTTTCATTGCTCAAATTTAATTTTTAACAGTGCAATAAAGCTATAATTTGTTTTTGAAACTAAAAATTGCTTTAGTTTTGAAAGTAGATGTAATTTGAAAATCTTAACTGAATTTTCAATTCGTTTTTTTTTTTTTTTTTTTTTTTTTTGCAGGTGCCACCATACCTGTTCATAATCTTATCAATGTAAATGGTGAAACAATTGCAACACAATCAGTTGGTTGCCCATCGATGAATGCGACAAAAACTTTAGTTGTTCAAGGTTTCGGCTGTGCAGATGGTGAAATTTTACGTGAAGGTAGCGCGGAAGCACTTCCTGAATGCTGTATGTTTATTTGAAAATGATTTTAATTTCTTTATTTTATAAATAATCAATGAATAATTTGTCTAAATTAATTTAAATTCTTCTGTTATTTATTAAAAAAAAAAATCGTTTGCTTAAATAAGTTTGAATTTTCTTTATAAATTGCTATCATCATATTTTTTTATTTAAAAGTCACTTTTGCATTGTGTTTAAACTTATTTAAAATTGCTAATTTTTTACTTTCATATTTCTCTATTTTCCTATATGATGCTAAAAATTAGAGCTTCCCTTTTCATGCACACATTTCCTGACGTCAGTGTTATGATTGATTATTTCAAACAATCATTTTTCTTGATGACTATGTATTTTCCTATGAAACTTGCAAGTTTTAGAAATGTCGAAAATCAAAATTTTAAATTTCAAAGAATCGAATTTTAGTGCAGTGCCCAAAAGGAACAGTTCATACCAATAACACTTGTGAATTATGTCCTGCCGGAAGTTATCAGGATGAAGTAGCACAAGTGACCTGTAAACCATGTCCGGAACAAACTTTTACACAATTTCCGGGTGCTCAGACATTTAATGCTTGTCTTCGTATGTTATTTTCATTCTTATTATAATAAACTTTAAAAAGATTTCTTTTTTTCCAAATAATAAATATTAAAATTATTTTAAATAATGAACAGTTATTTTGTAGCTGTTTGTGGAAATGGTATGTATAGCGAGACAGGTTTAATTCCTTGTCAATTATGTCCTCGACATACTTTTGCTGGGCCACCAACATTTGGTGGCTATAAGCGATGTGAATCATGTCCACAGGTTTTGCAACTTTTTAAATTTCAGAAATTAAAAGTTTAAATAAATTTTTTTTTTAAAAATTTGTATTATTTACAAAAAAAAGAAAAAAGAAATTAATGTATTTTGATAAAGAGAGAAAAAGAAGAGTGGTTGCATGGAAGCAAATTAGTCTATGTCTATTATCAAAGCGCATTTAAAATTATAGCAGTTATAATATTTAAATTTTCAAATTTTCTTTCTTTTTTGTAAATTCTAAAAATTTAGCTAAAATTAATTATGATAATTAATGTGTAAAATATGTAAAACATTTCTAATTTCTAGGGCTCCTATACGGCAAAATTAGGCTCTACTGGTCCTTCACAATGTAAACTTCCTTGCCCAGTTGGTCATTTCTCGCTAACAGGTTTGGAACCATGCTCACCATGCCCAATAAATTGGTATCAACCTGTACTTGGCCAACAGAGGTTAATAAGTTTTCTGTAAATAACTCTTAATTAAAATCAAAGATTGCGACAATAAGCGTATAATTTTGAAATATTTCAACTTTTTTTTTTTCCAAATTTATTTATGAAAATTAAGAAGAATGACAGTATTAAATTAATAAATTCTGAAAAAAAAAAAATTTATCATTTCTTGCAGATGCATAGAATGCCCAAATAACACGATAACACGAGATGTTGGTACTGTAGAAGCAACAGACTGTTTATCGGTTGATTGCACTGCGGTGAAATGCGAAAATAAGGGCACCTGTGCGGTGGAAAATCATAAAGCTCTCTGTTTTTGTCGACCTGGGTTTGTATCATCTTGTTATCAGTGATTTATCATACTGTCAATGAGATTACTGTAAGAGAAATAGAGTAAATTGTGTAAGAATGAAAAATCTATTGAAATATGACAGAAAAATAAAAAAATAAAAAAAAAAAAAATTATTCAGGATGTTTATGAAACTAAGAATTGTAATAAAAATTGTAAATTTTACAAAACTGGCTTTCTTGATAAAATTTATGATGCAATTTTTTGATTTGACAAACATTTACTAAACTTTCTGAAAAGTTTCACATAGTCAGTATTATGTCACATTATCTTCACTGTATTGCATCATTTTTCAGCGTAAAATTTGTTCAAGGAAAAAGAAGTAAAATTTTAAAGTCTCTTTAATGTTTTAATTAACTTAATTGCAATAAATTTTAGCTATACTGGTAAATTTTGTGAAGAGCAGATGCCACTATGTAATACACAGCCATGCTTTAATGAAGGAATTTGCGAAGCTGCTGCTGGCACATTTCGTTGTATATGTGCACAAAGTTTGTTTCAACTTTTAAAATTTAAAATCACAAAAAAAAAAAATATATAATATTTTTGGCATAATTTCTATGAGCATTACTGATTTGAAACTAGGTTTCGATTTTATAAAATTTAATTATTTAATTAGTGCGATTGTAATTAAAGATTACACTGGAAGCAGATGTCAATTTGGACCGGATGAATGCATCGGAATGAGTTGTCCAAATGGAGGTGTATGCCATGACTTACCTGGATTAGGAACAACAAAATGTATTTGCAGGTTAAAAATGAGAATTTTTTCCTCTTTTTTTTTCCATCTTTTTTAATTTGAGAATAATTTCGGCAAAATATTTCATAGTAGTTGAATAATTAATAATTTCAGAACTGGTTTTACTGGGCCAGATTGTTCACAAATTGTAGATCCATGTTTCATGGATAATCCTTGCAAACATGGCGCAGATTGTGTACCATTACAATTGGGTCGTTTTAAATGCAAATGTTTACCTGGATGGACTGGGCCAACATGTTCTATCAATATCGGTCAGATAATTTTTAAAAATATCAGTAATTACATTTTTATTATCAATATACCAATGATATTACATTATTTCATTGCACAAGTTTCACTCACAATAATAATTAATCATAATGAAGAAATCAAAAAATAAAAATAAAAAAAAAAATAAAGCCTACGAGGTCGATGATTTTCAGATGATTGTGCTGATAATCCATGTGCAATGAATGCAACATGTACTGATCTTGTCAATGATTTCCGGTGTGAATGTCCACCGGGATTTACCGGGAAACGTTGTCATGAGAAAATCAACCTTTGCGCTCAAAACCCATGCGTGAATGGTTTATGTGTTGATATGTTGCATACACAACGGTGTATCTGTGAGCCAGGTTGGAGTGGTGAAATTTGTGATATTAAAATTGATCAGTGCGCTTCACAACCATGCTTAAATGGTGCTACATGCAAAGATCAGGTATTTCGAAATTAAAAAATAATTATGAATTTCAGAAGTTTCACGTTTTTTTTTTTTTCAAATAATATCATTATTATCTGGTAATGAACTATTAATTTAGTCATTTTTTCGATATTGGCTTTTTTTTTTTCATATTATTCGCATGTCATCCATTGCAAATACAACTCGATTCGAAATTTTAGCTTCATTTAGGAAAAACAAATTGAATTTGAAATAATATTATCTTTAATATAATTAAGATTGATGGATTCATCTGTCAGTGTGCACCTGGTTTTCATGGATTTTTATGCCAACATATGACTGATCATTGCGCTACATCACCATGTAGAAATCATGCAACATGTATTAATCAAGGAGCACAATATATGTGTGAATGCTCACTAGGCTTTGAAGGTTATTTAATAATGAAATTAAATATTTTGAAAAATTTCATTTTAACATTTGCAGAGATGCTAAATGTTAAAATCCATTGGAGAAATTTAAGAGCACACATATTATATATTCAGTCAATCGCAAAATCTTTTTCTAACCTATCGGTTAATGCATTTTACATACCATTACTTAATATAATTTATGTTTTGTTTATTTATCTATTTATTTACCTATTTATTCATTTTTTCATCTATTTATCCATTTATTTATCTATTGATTTATTTGTTTGTTTATTTATTTATTTGTTTGCTTACTAGTCTGTTTGTTTATTTATTTATTTTTTAATAAAAAGGAAAGAAAATTTAAAGTTTTAACAAGACGGTTAATTTCATTTTTCAGGTGCACATTGTGAGCATAACAGAAATGAGTGTGATTTATTGCATAAATGTTCTCAGGAAGGTACTGAATTATGTGAGGATTTAATTAATGGCTACAAATGTAACTGTCGTCATGGTTATACCGGCGAATTATGCGAAATTCACATTGACCAAGTAATTGATGCTTTTTTTTTTTTTCGCTTCTCGAAAGATGTAAACTTTTCAGTCTTTAATTTTTGAAATTTCAAAAATATTTTACTTTTAAATTGGCAAGGAGAAGGAAATTTAATTGCAGTGTGCATCTGAACCATGTCTTAATAATGGTACCTGTGTTGATACTGGTTCACAATTCCGATGTGACTGTCCACGCGGTTGGAAAGGTACCAAATGTGAGGAAGAAGATGGCTTATGTGCATTAAATCCGTGTCATAATGATGCGCATTGTGTTAATTTGGTTGGCGATTATTTTTGCGTTTGTCCGGAAGGTGTTAGCGGAAAAGATTGCGAGATAGCACCAAATCGTTGCTTAGGTGAACCATGCCATAATGGCGGTGTTTGCGGTGATTTTGGTTCACACCTGGAATGCACATGTCCAAAAGGTATCACCAAAATGATAAAATTATTTCACTTCCACATATTTTCAATGAATAATAATTGAAAGATGTGATTAAAAAAAAATTTCGATATAATAAATGAGAAGAAATCGTAATAATTTACTGTAATAATGATTAATGTTTTATTATAGTACGGTTAAAGGTTATCATATAGAATTATCAGAAATATGGAATTAATGAAGTATTTGGAGCAATTTCTTTTCATTTTTATTAATTTATTGCTTTTCTTTTTTCTTTTTGCTACGCAAATTTTCTCAGTAAATGAACGAACTAATTTTCTAAAATTAAATAAATAAATGATAAATTTTGTAGATTTTATCGGTGCTGGTTGCCAGTATGAACTTGATGCTTGCCAAGAAGGTGTATGCCAAAATGATGCTATTTGTGAGCTACTTGAGGGAGGCAATTATCGATGCATTTGCGAACCAGGTTTAAATCAAATTATTATCATTCTTTATTCAATAAGATACATCTAATTCAGCTTATGAATAACTTAGCTTTAAAAAAAAGATAGGAAATAATGATGAGATAATAAGTGGAAAGTAGCAATCAACTTGGTCTTTTAAATTTTAATGCTTAAATTTAAACCAGTAACCATTTTACAGACCGTGGAATTAGCTATATATCATATATAAGTTTTGGAATTTTGCAAATTCAAATTTCTACTCTTAAAAAAAAAAAAAATTATTCAATCAATTTAGAGCTATATTCTATTTCGCTAACATTAATTAATTTATTAGATTAATTTTTAAAGTTAAAAAATTTCCAAGTTCGTCAGTAGTTTTTTTTTTTTTTTTTTTCTCTCCAGTCAAATATCTACTATTCATAGGAAAATGAAAACGGTGAAAAATTCGTTAATATTTTGTTTCTTTTTTATCCACAGGATTTACTGGACAAAACTGCGAAACAAATATTAATGACTGCTCACCTTCACCATGTCCTCTTGCAGCAACCTGTATTGACCAGGTAGGTATCTTTCGTACTACTATATTTATTTAATTAAATATTTCTTTGTTCAATAAAATATTGTTCGGTTGTATTTCACATAATTGTTTTTATTTAATCAAATATTGATCAGTTTGTATTTTAATTATAATTATTTTTCAAAATATTGGTCCAGTTGTATCTAACTAATTTTTTTTTTCTAAAAAAAAATTATTGCTTATATCATTGCTGATGTTTTGTATTTTTGAAGAGAGTAATTTAAATAATTCATTTATAGGTTGGAGGTTTCTTCTGTCAATGTCCATTTAATATGACCGGTTTAAATTGTGATAAGGTTATTGATGAGGATTACGATTTTCACTTCTATGATCCAATATTACCTGCTGGAGCAGCACTTTCAGTTCCATTTAAATTTACATCAAGTGCTTTTACAATTTCGTTATGGGTTAAATTTGATGTACCACTAACACGTGGAATTGTTTTAACACTTTACAATAGCAGGTTTGATATTTGATAATTGCGTCAAAAATTATTGTCATTTTTCTCGTCTTTGAGTTTTTTTAATCAAATTAACCAATGAATAACCTGTTTTTTTTTTCCTTTTTCTTTTTTTTTTTTTTTTTTGTTAACGATTCAAATATTATTTATTTAATGTAATTTAACAATTAGAAAAAATATACAATTTTGAATAATAATTCTGTGATATTTTTTTCAATCGTTTCTCTTTTTCCTCTTCTTTTAGAAAAAAAAAAAGAGAGAATTTTCAGAGAAAGTAATTATCCATCAAAAATAAGTGAATTATTACGAATATCATCTGATAATATACATCTAAATCTTTTACACGATGAAACACCATTAAATCTTCATTTCCCACCAACACAGCGTCTAAATGATGGAAATTGGAATAACTTAGTGATAACATGGAAATCAGCTGATGGCTCATATTCGTTAATTTGGAATGCTGTCAGAATTTATGCTGATGTTGGCTATGGTATTGGCAAACTATTAGATATAAAGTTCGTTTTAATTATTCTTTTCGTTTTTTTTGTTTTTCTACCAGAATTTGTTAATTATTTGGAAAATAATTGGTTAATTTTTCATAATAAAATAGTAAAAAATACTAATGCATGGTAAAAAAATGTTAAAAATAAAGGAATAGAATATTGAAAAATATAGACTAAAAAAGAAAAGGAAGAATTAAGCAATTATCAGATAATTATGTTAATTAATTTTTTAGTGCATGGGTATCACTTGGTGAACCAATGAATGAATTTTCAAGTGAACCAAAATTTGTTGGTTCAGTAACACGAGTGAATATTTGGAAGCGTGCAATTGATTTTGAAGCTGAAATTCCATCAATTGTTCATCAATGTCAACAACAACAGGTAACTTTTGGATTATTTTTTTTTTCCCCTTTTTTCTACAAGCTGTACTAATTGTCTTGATAGATTAAGCTAATTTCATCATCTATACCTAATCACTTCTATAGGTTATCTATGATGATCTTGTCCTTCGCTTTGCTGGTTACACACGACTATCGGGAAAAGTTGAAAAAGTGGTACGAAGCAGTTGTGGACGCGATTATGCTCGTCAATCTGTGAAGCAAATTGAAGTTCTCGGTTGCCCGTCTGATATTTTCGTCATATCACATCAGAAAGAGGTTAATGATAATGCCATAAATTCATAGGATTTTTTTTTATTACTCAAAATAATATCTGAATTTGTGCGAAATTTTGGAATTAAACTGAAATTTCCATTTTGTCCCAGTAGATTTTGTTTCTTTTTTTTTTTTTTTTTTTTTTTGTGAATTTGTTGTTAATTTCTTAAGCATAATGATTGTTTTCTAACTATATACTATATAGGTGAATATTACCTGGCAAGAACCTGTTTTTACGTCAACAAATGGATATGTAGATGTCAAAAGAAATCTGAAACCAGGTCAAGTATTCACATGGGGAGAATATCTTGTGGTTTATCTTGCCAAAGATAATTATTCCACAGCTGAATGCATTTTTAAGGTTAATTTATTTGAACTTTGAACTATTGGAATCATACGAAAAATTCGAGATAATTTATTGTTATATAAAGACACAAGAAAAAAAGAAAAATAACTTATTATAATATAAAAATGTAACATATAATTGATTGTTGTTAAATTCCACTTTGAAAAATTATTTTGAAAATTTGTAAATTTACTATTAAAAATCTTTTTCTTATTTTTTTGCTATTCATCTTTTCGTATTTTTTTAATTAAATTAAAATTTATTTTACATTTTTCAGGTTCATGTATCGCGTGATTTTTGTCCGACATTACAAGATCCATCACATGGTGTACAAGCTTGTGAATCATGGGGACCACAATTACGTTATAAGGCTTGCTCCATCGAATGTGAAAATGGCTACGAATTTAGCATCGAACCACCTGTTTTCTATACCTGTTCATCAGATGGTCAGTGGAGGCCACGACCTGTGAATGCTTACACATTTCGTTATCCGCAATGTACTAAGTAAATTATTTTATCATTTACAGTTTTTTTTTTTTCTGAAGTAATTTCAAATATTAATTATCTAAATAAATGCTATTAGTTAAATTTTTTTTTTAGACTTTATTTTATTTTATTTTTGAAATATTAATTCATTCATTTCTTCTCTTATTTTCTTCCTTTTTTCTTTTCTCTTTTATAGGGCACATCCAGCCATACGAGTAGCTGAGGTATCTATTAATTATCCAACTGTTTCGATATGTAATGCTGCAGGTCGGAATACACTAGCTGAAAAGCTTTCACAACGAATTGAATTACTGAATAACAAATGGAATATCTATTCAATCAGGTTTAGAAACTCATATGAAAATTTCAATATAATTGCAATTTTATTAAGCATCCAAGCATACTCTAAATATACAGTAGGAATTTTTGTTTTTTATTTTACAATATTATGCATGCATATTTTCTAGCAATATGAGCGATCATTCAACATTTAACATATCGGTACAGTGCTTTGCCGGAAATGAAGAAACAACTGCAGCAGCAATCGATGTGACTGTTCGATCACGTCGTGAAGTGCAAAATTTTTTCAATGTGAAAGTTTCCATACCCATTACAAAGTATGTTTCCTTTGGCGACAATCATTCAAACTCAGTAAATTCTAACGATAGTAATGATAAATGATAGTAATATTGGCTTTAAAATTAACACGAATAGTAATATCTAAATAACAATGATGGTAATATTAATAATAATAGCATTAATATTGAAATGGTGAAAAAATTTGTTGCTAAAATTTATGCAAAATTTTAGCGATGTTTTGGAGAATCGTAAAACGGGACAGCGAGCAAAAGTGTCAGATGTATTGGAAAATGAAATTCTACTTGAAGATATATTTAGTTTAGAACAAGTAAGTATTATGAAATCAGATGCAAATTAATAATAACTGGAGCAGCCCATTCAGTAGATGAATGACATAAAGTGATTGAAATGCTTGTATTTAATGCTTTTTCATGAAATTATACCTTGTCAAATATAAAACAATCCCCAAAACACCCACTACCTTACACAGATAGATAATCCTGAAAATTGCCTAAATTTCTCCATTATTCGATTTTTTTTTTCCTAAAATATTTGCATGAATCATATTTCAGGTACTTCCAAATGGTCGACCGGATTTAAACAGTTTTGAATTAAAAGAACGACATATTTGTGAAATTGGAACAGTTAATGTTCGTAATTTATGCGGTAAGTGATTACGTTTTCAAATGTCAATTTTTAATAATTAGTGGGTGAAAATTATCCATGAAATAATCATTGTCTCGAATAAATAAATAAGCAAATATGTAAATTTAAACATTTTTTTTAATCTACTTTTACTTTATTTATTTTTATCAATTTTTAAGAGAGCAATTTATAAGCTTAACAAAATTTCAATTTCAATTTCTAGTACCATGCGCACCGGGTTCATTTTATGATTCCATAACACATACTTGCAAATTATGCATGACCGATGAATATCAACCACGTGCTGGACAAACTTCTTGCTTACCTTGTCCTCGAGGATATATTACAACTGCTCCTGGTTCGGCACTTTTGACAGATTGTAAAAGTAGGTTGCTTCTGGATTTTTTCTTTTTTTTTTTTTTTTCCAGTTAACATGTTTTATAATATAACTGTGAAATAAATTTTTCACTACTTTTTTTTTTTTTGTTTATGTAATTTAAAGCTATAATTTTTAAAAACTACACAAATTATTATTTATTTTTAATTATTAAATTGAAAATATATTTATCAATAAATTATTCTTATTCATTTAGTTTCATATAAATTTTTGACAAAAGCAACAATATTAATAAATCGTTTGTTATAAATATGCAGGTAAACAACTATTAAATGGCCTTTACTAACAGCTGTTTTGAAGAGACTGTCATTTCCATTGGATATCATTTCAGTTATCCTGTAAATGAATAAAGAATTATATTGATAGATAAATGAATCTGTAGCGTATTCATAAAATTAATTTTTTTCATTAACAAACAGTATAAATAGAGCACGTATTGTTTGCAAAATTATCACTAAATAAATTTGAAGATGCATGCGAAGCTGGTTCAATGTTTAATGTTAGTAGTGGTTCCTGTGAACCATGTGGATTTGGTTTTTATCAGCCAACATCTGGAACATTTAATTGTATTCCATGTGGTGTTGGTAAAACAACATTAAAAGAGACATCAACAGCTGAAGATGAATGTCGCGATGAATGTCCCGGTAAAATATTTTGAAATTTTAAAAATTTTATTGATAGAGATCGAAATTCAACACAATGAAGAGGCAAGGGATTTCGGGAACTTTTGGAATTCAATAAGTAAAGCTTACGAATTTTTTGTTTTTTTGGCTCCTTCGTGATGTTGTTCGATTTAAATCTGATTTTCCTAAAGTAAGCATGACAAATATATATGTGTCTTGGATCTTATTTGCTCTCTTTTTTTTTGCCTGCTTAGATCTATTCATAACAGCGATTGTCAGTATTAAGTAGTTCAATGTGAATCTTAAATTTCTTTTTTTTTTTCCTAACAAAATGAAATGTTCTTGTTTCCCTCCCTAATTAGCGACATTTAGATGGTGAACATTTGACACAGGTTGGAGTCTGTCTACCGTGTCCACAAGGAACCTATCGTACACGTGGTGTCCATAAAAGTTGTGTTGATTGTCCGTCAGGTACCACAACTGAAGGAATTTCATCTGTTCGTCGTATGCAATGCAATACACCCAAATGTTCTGCTGGACAATTTCTTGTTACTACTACGTATGATATTAAAAAAAAAAAAAAAAAAATTATCATAAAATGAGAATTATATAACATGCCATGTTGCAACAAATGTAGAATATATGATGCGAATTATACAGTGTACATATAGTACCGCAGTAAAAATAAGACAGGAGTATGGTAAATTGAGATGGCATTTATTTGGATGATTACTGAGATGTGAAAACTGAAGATATAAATTTTTCGAAAAAGCTTAATTGAAAATAAACTTTTATGTTCAGAAAACAGTGTCAATTTTGTCCTCGAGGAACATTTCAAGATGAAGAAATTCAGACTGTATGCAAACTTTGCCCACCTGATCATACTACTGCTGCTCAAGGCATAATTTACTTTCTTTGTATAAAATTTGATTCAATATTTTAGATTTTGTCGAATTTTGTAACTTCAAAGTTGTTGTAATGTCTTTTTTTTGCTTTCTTTAAGTCAGTAATTATAGTTTGAAATAATGCACTGTATCAGATTTCGTAATGGTTAATATTCATTTCTTGCACATATTTTAATTTCAATTTAGGAGCAACTCAAGCAAGTCAGTGTTATTCAACAAATCAGTGTGCTACCGGTGAGGATAATTGTTCATGGCATGCAGTTTGCATCGATTTACCAGACGAGAATGATATTCCTTCTTATCAGTGCAAGTGTAAACCTGGTTATAAAGGAAATGGAACACATTGTCAGGGTAATAATTTCATCCTTCTTTTCTGTTTTATTTTTTTAATTTTTACATTCAATAAATTCTCACTATCTATTATGCCAACATGTCGATAAAAAAACCGATGAGTGATAATTATTTTATCATTCAAATATCTTTTATAGGTATTTTTTTCTTCATGAAATTTTAGTTAAAAAAGGGGAAAAAAAAAAGGAGATCTGCTTGTAGAAGTAGCGAGTAATGAAATAAAATTCAGTTTAAATTATCATTTTAACAACATATCAGCGTCTTATCGGTAATTTTACAATCATCCTCATGAACTGGTTTCATCATTAGGTCAAAGAAAATGAAGGAAAAGGTGTAGCAAAAAAGCAGGGAAAGTGTTTTAGATGCTTGCAATAATTTTTGTCTCAATGATGGTACTTGCAAGAAGAATCCAATCGGTTATGTGGAATGTGTTTGTAAGGAGAATTTCTCAGGCGATCGTTGCGAGGTTAAATTGAAATTCAACAAGAAAAATGAAATTACGGAAAAATACGAAATTAATTCTAATTATTTCTTTCTTTTTTTTTTCCGAAAAGTGTATTTTTCTGTATTTTTTTCTGAGAGATTGAAAATTTTTCAACCAAATCTCTTGTTTAACTGTTCACCTACTGCTTGATGAAATTTACAAAGATTGCATTAAATACTTTTTTATTTAAATAGGTACGCTTCCAAGCTCGAACACAAAAAGTAGCCCTTATCACAGCTGGTATTGGTGGTGTAGTAACAATTCTTGTTATTATTGTTATTATTATTTGGATGATATCATATCGATTTAATCGAGTCGAAGATTCATCAGAACCAGAAAAATGTCCAGTTGAAGAAAATACTCATACCAATTTTCTTTACGGACGGGTTCCAAGCGACCAGCCAAGGTTGGTAAAAGAATCAAAATGATTTTTTTTTTTTTAATAAAATTTTGAGTTTTGAATTGTAATAATTATCATTTACCTGGAAATTAAATTAGTATGAAAGTTGTTCCAGCTCAATAAATTTTATCAAATAAGTTATATCACTTATTTGCTCGTTTTAATCACATATGTTTTGCATTTTTGTTTACTTTCAAATTATCCGCCTTATTTTGAATAGTCTTCCTAATGATGACTAGAATTAGTAATGAAGGTGTTTTTTTTTATTCGCCCTTAATGTTTTCATTTGTTATTTCCAGGCCAATAGGTTATTATTACGAAGATGACGATGAATATGATATGAAGACGATGTTTGTGGGTGAAGAAGAAAAAGAAATGGCGGAAAGGGTACGACATGCTCAGGCGCATATGTATACCCCATCAAATAATAGACTTGATTGAATATATATTGGTATTTGTTAAGTTTAAACTTGATCGAATAAAATAAAGTTTGAAAAAAAAAAGAACATCCTGAAAATCAGCATATTAGTAAAGGGTCTATGTTAAATAAATTAAAATAAAACTGTTTACTAAATTAAATTCAAATCATGATTGAAATTTTCATTTGTTTAAATAATATACAATCATGCCATTAATCACTAACTTACATTCATTCTAATTCAATTTTGAAAGTAAATTTCTGTTTAACTACTCAATATGTACACCTTTTACTAATCTCACATCTCACCATCTCCTTATTCACATTTAGGCCATCAAATAATTGACTTGATTAATTGCTTATTTGTTTATTACCATTATAGGTTATGATAATAATGTATAAGAAAATATTTCTTTAAGCTTTTGCATTCTTTTTCTTTTCTTTATTAGAGAGAAAAATGTAATTATCTGTTATATGTTATGAAATGAATAATTTTTTTTTTCACTTTTGTTGAATTCGGTATATTCATTTTTTGCTCAAATAAAAATAATCTACTATACGAAATACGTATATAGTTATGCTAATTAAACAAAAAAAAAAGGAGGCAAAAAGGAAAAAAAAGTACGTAACAATTTTCCTTTCTCCTTGTAAAAGTTATCTGTTAGGTGGAAAAGTAAATAAGAACAAAGAAAAGTGAGGTTATATGGTTTCATGAACTTCCATTAGAAATTCATTAAATCACTTTATCCAAAAAAAAAAAAATATATATATATATATATATATATATAAACATATATTCGCATAAGGGACGTATATGTGAACCGTTTTAAGAAATAATTTTTACTATTTGAATGGCAAAATTACATTTAAAAATAACATTTTTAAGTAATGAGAATTAATTGCATTATATAGCATAGGCAAAATTGACATCTAATTACATCTAATTTAAGCGTTCATTCAGTCTAAGCGATCATTAAAATGGAAAAAGAATTGGAAAAAAAAAAGGATTGATGTGAAGTCTAATTAAGTGAGATAAGATGAGAAATGAACAGACGAGAGATAAAAGTATGCACGAGAATTTGAAATCTTTAGTATTTTATTTATGAAATGAGTATAAAAAATGCGTAAGTTACCATAAATAGAGATGAGAAAAGTGAAAGTAATTTAAAACTTGGTAATGATTTTATGGGAATGATTTGAAGGACTGATATTTTAAAGATGCTAGTGAAATCGCTATAATTAACTGCGTAAAACTGCCATAATAGCAGTAGCAGCAAATGTG